>VZTU01000475.1:0-26283 GCA_013400835.1 Zapornia atra
GTAGCCCACAGGATAGCCCCTATCAACCTGTAGTGAGACTGAAAATACATTTCCAATAGACACATACACAGAGAGAACACATATATACCACATATCTACGCTTATATGCAGGGCTGGCAACACAGATCACAGACAGACACACAGAGCATTCACATGGACAAGGCAGCACCAACAGCCTCATCCTGTTGCCCCTTATGGCTGAGCAGGACAGAGGTTTGTTAGTGGATATAAATATACAGATGTGCAAAGTTGATCCCTGCAGCAGCTAGGCTCAGACACCCAGCAGGTGTCCCTGGACCCCAATTCCCCCAGTTGCTGGCATCTGGATTTAGGAGTCCCTGAGGCACAACCCCACTTCTTTCGCTGGTACAGACCATTTCACTTGTGTATGCACACATAGAGGGGTGGCCGGGAGTTCCCTGGTCCCGTAGCCTGGCCTGTTGTTATTTTGCCCTTAGAGACACACAGATGCTCTCACACCCAGAGCAGGACCCCTTTCTCCCAGGACACTTTACCTATTCACTGGTGAAACTGGCTTAATCTCACTTGCATATCCACACTCACTGCAGTTCCTGTACTGCAGATCTTCACACACACACATGCACAGAATAGAGACCCTTGATAGAACATAGCTGAAGGTGGAGCCACAATGGACCACAGGGATTCAGGTGCAGGGCATGGTAAGACAGCATATTGACTAGTCATTACTTCCTTGAAAGTAGACAATTTTGTTCAGTTACCCTTCTATTTCCCACATTTATTCCTCCATAAGTCATCAAAATCCTTCCCTTTTCCTACCTTTGGTTCCTCCTCAAAACAGCTCATAAAAATTCCAGTGCAATCCCAAAATGCTCTTCCCCTGCATCCTATAATGTTTCCTACATTCTTAGGCAGAAAATCCCCTTAGTCTGAAAGGTGATCTGGAGAGCTGTTCCTATTGACTTAATCTTGATGGCTTTCATGCCTGGATGAAACTACTACAGGCCACCTGATCAAAATCTACTGATGAGGCTTCCCTCCTTCAGCTGCAGGAGGCATCACTCATCCTGGTGGGGGACTTTAACCACCTGGACATCTGCTGGGAAAACCACATGGCAGGCTGCAAGAGATCCAGGAGACTCCTGGAGTCCATGGATGACAACTTCCTGGTTCAGGTATTGGACAGACCGACCAGAGGTGATGCGTTGCTGGACCTGGTGCTCACCAATGTGGGGGAGATCATTAATGGTGTTAAGATTGGAGACAGCCTGGGCTGCAGTGACCATGCCCTAGTTGAGTTTGTGATCTCAAGGAATGTGGGCCTGGCAAAGAGTGGGATCAGAACCTTGAAATTTAGGAGAGTAAACTTTAGGCTGTTTAAGGAATTGTTGGCTAAGATCTCCTGGGAGGTGGTCCTTAGAGACAGAAATGTTGAGGAAAGTTGGCTACTCTTTAAGGATGCCTTACTAAGAGCTCAGGAGCTCTCTGATCCTCTGAATAAGAAAGTGGACAGGAGGGGCAGGAGACCAGCAGGGCTAGGCGAGGACCTGCTGGTCAAACTGAGAGAAAAGAAAGGAAGTACAAGCTCTGTAAACAAGGGTGTGTAGCCTGGAAAGAATACAGGGATGCTGTTCGGANGACCTCTAGGTGGGAACTGGGGGAGTAAATCCCCCTACATCGTAAGGGCAGAGCATGTCCGAGACCACTTCATGAGACTGAATGTCTACAAGTCTATGGGGCCGGATGACATGCATCCCAGGGTCCTGAAGAAGCTGGCTGATGTGGTTGCTGAGCTGCTCTCCATCATATTTGAAAAGTTGTGGCTGTCAGGAGAGGTCCCTGGGGACTCGAAAAAAGGTCACGTCACTCCCGTTTATAAGAAAGGGAGCAAGGAAGACCCAGGGAA
This sequence comes from Zapornia atra, assembly GCA_013400835.1. Lineage (NCBI taxonomy): Eukaryota > Metazoa > Chordata > Aves > Gruiformes > Rallidae > Zapornia > Zapornia atra. The sequence continues at coordinate 1,886 of VZTU01000475.1, forward strand.
TTACAGGCCGGTGAGCCTCACCTCTGTGCCTGGGAAGATCATGGAACAGATCCTCCTGGATGACATGTTGGAGCACATGAGGGATGAGTGCGTGATCCGGGACAGCCAGTATGGCTTCACCAAAGGAAGATCATGCCTTACCAATCTGGTGACTTTCTATGATGTAGTGACAGCATCAGTAGATAAAGGGAAGGCAACCGATGTCATTTACCTGGACTTGTGCAAGACCTTTGACACAGTCCCCCACCACATCCTTATCTCTAAATTGGAGAGATGTGGATTTGATGGTGGACCATCCAGTGGATAAGAAACTGGTTGACAGACTGTAGCCAAAGGGTGGTGGTCAATGGGTCTATGTCCAGGTGGAGGCCAGTGACAAGCAGTGTCCCCCAGGGGACAGATTGATATCATTTACCATTATCAGTATTGAAAGGTGGAAGCATTATACTCATTTTAAACTTAAATACATCCTTTTATTTGCGTTCTAACCTTCATTTTTTTAAACATATCCAAGAAATGCTTGTTTTTATTCATATTGTGTTTTCAAGGAATAAGAAAAAACAAAATCTTGACCAGCTACAGTCCTCCAGAAATACAAATAAGATTGTTTGACCATGTAATAGGAAAACAACAAAAAAACCCAAAACCAAACAGAAAAGGAAACATACCTAACACAGAACAAATGCTAGTTTTCAGGTCTACTATAGTGGTATTGATGCCATAAAATGTGCAGTATTGAGTGATCCTTTAGCATTGTAGGGATAAATGAGAAGACACAGCAAGATGACTTTTGATAGATCCAGTAAACAGGCTTTTACTTAATGGTTTATAAAAGGCTTTTTGATTTATACTCATTTGAATACATCTATAAATGTGTTTCATTGCAGAGATGAGATAAGAAGTGGAGAGATAAGTCCATAAATGCCAGTTTGCACTGGCAAAAGAGAATGATGCGCCATCTTTCCAGTTTCATGCTTTTTTTCCCTTTTTTCCTTATATCATTTTGATGATGCAGAGCTGGGTTTTTACAAATATTTTAGTTTGTTTTGTCCATTTCTATATATTTATGACATATATTTGGGACATATCTGAGGTTAAATTTGGTAGTCAGTAAATCCTAAAACTTCTTTAGAAAATATTATCTTTTTACATGTGCTGCTTAGTGCATTGTGATGAATTTTTAAACAATTCTTTTCAACTTAACTTCATGCATGTCATATATTTGTAATAAAACCATATGTTCAACTTCTCAATGCATCACTTTATTATCTCCAATAGTTCTTGCTTTATTCCACCCAGCTTGGCTAGTCCCATCACAGTTCTCCTTTGGAAACCACTTAACCCTTGCATTATGCATATTTCAGCAAAACCTTTTTTTTTCATGGCTTTATCATTTAATTTATACTCTTCTGATAAATAGCAAGGAATAAGTAAATAATGTTAATAAACCAGCTTTTCAGCATTTGTTTTTCCTGCAACAAAATAAGTGAAACTACATTGATTCATAACAAAAACATATGAACCATCACCTTTTACTTAGTTAAGTCATGTTGTCTAGGAAACAAAGATGACTTTCTCAGAAGAGAAAAAAATCTTTTTATGAGGACTTCAGTAGTTAATCAGTATTTGTTTTCATTAAAAGAGACTAATTTTAATCTCTACAGCATGCATTAATACAGATTAAACTTCTAAGTGCAGATGAAAAGAAATTCTTAGTGATTTGCAACTCATTTGATAATTATTGTTTTATATTCAATGAAGAGAAGTAAAATCTTTTTGTCAACTATATTACAAAGCATTTCCATTCCCAAATGCCAGTAATACTTGATTTTTAAAAATATATTTAGAAATTCTTTTATATTCTTTGAAATTATGCCTATAAGAAGTTGTTCGTGAGCTCTGCATTTTATGAGCCGTCCTTGTAGCCAGTGAACTTGGAAGCCTTGCTTCTGTTGTAACTGAAAATTACATACTACTTGAGTGAGGTGGGAAAATTTTGGAACATGCTAAGTTTATGCACCAGTTACAAAATTCTATGTAAATACAATATTTTCATATTACTGAAATTTCCAGAAAACAGACTTTGTTCCCTTTTACCTGAGTAAAAAAGATGCTACATGCATTTGATTCCAAACAAGCAAGGCTAAATTTTAATTTATTTATTTCTGTTATAGCTGCAGCTTACCTTTGGTGTAGGTACTCTCTGTGGAAACAAAAAACCCCCACCCTTCCTCATGTTTCATATCTGTCTTGTCAGCATTTTTTTTGACAAATACTGCATATGTGATACTCCTTTTCATGTTTTTGTTTCCTTTGGAAAAGCGAGAGTCCAATTTTCTCTGACTGGAATGGCAAAAATGGAAATAAAAAAAATTGAAAGGAAAAGGTGAAATAGATTTATCAGATCTTCCTTTCCCTAAGTTACTTTGAAAGAGTAACATCAGGCATGCATTTAATTTCGGTGTGACCTGTATTAGCTTTCATAATTTTGCAATTTGGACACAAAAGTTATGTGATATTTATATACTGCAGAAAACAGACACTGGTTTTATTACAGCTCTGTGAAACAGCTGACTAACAGTAGGAAGTGGGCTGCTGTCTTCATTTGACCATTATAAAATTTTATTTGAGGAAGTGGTAGGGATAAATTGTATAAAATATACCTAGTTCTGAAAATGAAATTAATGCAGTGACAATCATTTTCTTTCTGGAATAAGAGACTTATAATTTTCTCTTCATAGTATTAAATGTCACCCAAATAATGTACACAGTGCAAGCAGTAGATAGTTTAGATTGAACAGTATGACAAAAGATGTCTGAATAGGCATCATGAAATATCGGTTTGATCTGACATTATCTAAACCAGATTGTTTCCATCATATACTTTCTTATTTATTTAATATATTATCTTTGTAACTAATTTTAGTTTCCTTCTATTTTCCCATAACAATATCTGACCTTAACTGTTCTTGTGCGTTAACCCCAGTAGGCAGCTCAGGCTCAGACTGCCTCTTGCTCACTCCCTTTCAAAGGGATGCGAAGAGAATCAGGACAAAAAATGAGAAAACTCCTATGTTGAGAAGAAGACATTTCAATAAATAGAAAAAAGCAAAGCAAAGCAAAACAAGGAATTAATTTGCTACTTCCCATTGCCAGGAAGATGCCCAGCCATTTCCAGGAAAACTTGATGGGGTTGGACTCAATGATCTCTGGACATCCCTTCCAACCCCTACAACTCTGTGAATTTGTGCAAATGAGGTTTCATTATGCCTAGAAGTTACTTGTGAAGACAGATACTGTAACTCCAAGCGTCCCCCCGCTCCCTTTTTTCCCCAAGCTAAGCGTAACATGGTATCATATAGAATATCTATTTGGTCAGTTTGGGTCAGCTGTCCCAGCTGCGTCCCCTCTCAATTTCTTGTGCATCCCCAACCTCCACAATGGCAAGGCCTTGACTCTGTCTAAGAACTCCTCAGCACTAACATCCTTGTGCTATCAACATTGTTTTCAGCAGCAATCAAAAATATAGCCCTGTACATGCTACTTTGAAGAAGTTTAACTCTACCCCAGTTAAAACCAGTACAACTACTTTCAGTCCAGGTTTCTTTTCCACTACACTTTTGTTATATCCAAATACCTGTGTAATCAGGTGTATGTATATATGTACATGTGTGTATCCATAGATATTGTATACAAATACATGGACATACAAAAAATACTTAAATATGCAAATTTTTCTATGTTCATTTAAATATCAACATTACTGGTCTGCTAGAGGAAGTATAATCAAACTGCCTATCAATCAATGAGGCTGGTTTTGAATCTCCTGCAGTTCATTTTTCTATGTCTTCTTTCATTTTCTCTGCCTTCATCCACCTGACTTTCCTTTTTCTGTTTACTTTTCCAGACACATATACTGCTCCACACCTTTTGTCTACTCCAAAACTTTCTTTCCCATTTTTCCTCTCCTTATAACTTTTCATTTGTCATACTACCTGACTGTCATAGACATGTATCTCAGCTGTTCGTATAGATACCTTCATTAACACTATCTCTCTTTGTTGGTGGCAATGCATTTCAAGTAATGTCATACAAATACTGTGTGATAAAATTTACTTTAGTTAAAACTTGGCAACAAGTATTGTTTCCCTTTGAAAATGATGTTTTATATTTTTGGTTTCATCATTCTGAACCTTCAGTTCAAGCTGGCACTTCAAATTGATTGTTTTTGAACAAAAAAGAAAAAAAAATATTAATGATTCATAGTTCAGTAAGTTGGCCTTAAAGGAATTGTTTCAGGGTGACCTCTGATTTTTCACACACAATTAGCTAACAAATAGAAAATGTAATGGAAGAACTTACAGGAATTCTAACTTGTAAGCCCATTATTTTTCTTTCTGCAGTCACAAGATGATTATTATTTGGGAAAAAATGTGTATCAGGAAACAGGTCGTTACATTTTGATCATACACATTTTTAATATATTTGATTCATTTCTCTCTTCAACATCTTTAGCTGAAAACAGTTATTTATACTGCTCTACCATAAAGTAATATTTTTGCTTAGAAAATCTCTGTCTAATAAGAGGAGAAACCCAGTTGTAACTGAGTAATTATGCTAAATAATAAAAGGAATTTATATACTAATGGTAGTCCATTCATAAGAAAGACTTATCTCAGGCAATGAAACACTTCAGATTAATAGAAATAATTTCTTTTTGTCAGAGACTTGTTATATGTTTAAACATCATATTTTGTCTTAAACTCCTTCCATAATTGTGCAGCCATTCTGGAATTTAAGAAATATAGCCTATAACGTTTTGCTCCATTAACTTTTATAGAGCTATAGCCATTAACATTGAAGATCGTCTCCTATGTACTTTTTGTCTCATGAAGTGCACTTAAAAGTGCAATAAACAGGCAACTAAAATTTGTCCCAGTTTGGAAGAGTCTGTAATTATCAGTACAAACATGATCCTATCAATGGGATGCAATTTATTTTGCTTTGAGATCTCCATGGCTTATTTTATTATTAAAGCAAGCCTCAACAGGGGCTTAAAATAAACTTTCCTTTTATCAATGTGTGACTAGTCACTAATTTTTCTCTCAATTAACCTCTTGATTTCTATTAGTGTTTGCATTGACTTAGCATAGCGGAAGTAGTTTTGCATAAAAGGAAATTTATTTTTCACGTCAATGTGTTGTCTATTAAGCAATAAACAAAAACCCAGTTAGTATTTAGTGATTTTTAGTATCAGTGGTACAGTAGCTTGTAAAGTCTCCTCTACAGTGTGCAGGATATATTACAACTTAACATTAGTCTAGCAGCATAAGGAAAATAAATGCAATAAAAATATGGCCATTTATTTATTTTTAATTTGACCCAATAATTATATACATATCCATAATAAGCAGGAAGATGAAAGTTGAGGAACAACTTGTTAAAGGTATTAATATAAAGTAATATAAATAGCAATTAATAATAAGTATTAAAAAAACCCATGAAATAAGTCTTGCAGAGACCTAGCAATGGAGAGATAGATAATTGCAATCTCTTTGCATGTCAAAGTAGTACTGAAAAAAGACAAGATGATAGTAGAAAAAAGAATTTAATTCTTTGTATTGATGTGTGCTGTGGAGAACCTAAAGAAGATTCCTGCATCAAAACCTTCATAAGAAATCAGTCTGAAGAAGTGACAGGATAAAAGGTTTACAATAGTATGATATAATAAGAAATAATAAGCTGCTAGAATTTAGATATGAAGCTCCTGAATGAGTTGTGTGTAATATGTTATCTGAATCAGCCTCCACACCAGAAACAAGTGTCAACAGTGATAACAAAATTAAAAGCAACAGTTAAGCAAGTCAAAGATATGTATATTGTGTGTCACAAATCTTTTGAAGTTTTAAAGGAGAGTTAGAGCAAGATATCACATATGAATACTTCAATCAAAAAAGGCACGGAAGATAACAACAGTCCTTGCTGTGGCATGAAACTAGGTATTTCCTCTTAAGTAAAATACTATCAAACCACTGCAGAGAGATCATTGAAAAGCTAACCTCAATGTTCAGGTACAAACACAAGTAGAAGGTAGGAAATTAACAGGGAAGCCATACTGAAGTAATCAGGAGACATAATATTGTCATTATATATATAAAAAAATATATGTAAGAAATGCATTTGTTTATTATCAAAATGTTTTGCCTTTCTTTTGAGCTGATTTAACCCCTACCATTTCAGGTCATTAAGATTATCCTACAGAATTGGTGTCTACGTTGTCAATGAAGAGAGTTAAGTATTTCAGTTAAGAACTTTAGTTGCTTTTTACAAGAGTACTTAACCCCCTCTATTGCAGAAAGCAAAATGGTCTGATTTGATTTATTTTAATTTACTTATTTTTACAGAAAATTATTGTGGTTGATTCAGATACCCAAAGTGTATCACATTAAATCAATAACAACCCTGACAAATTGTAGCAAACAAAGCCAAAAGTCTTGTCCATATAACCTGGAAAAACTGCTCTCCAAGAATGCTTATAATTATCCAATTTGTTAATTTCCATATACAACCCCCTTATGTGTCCGCACCAAGATCCTTCTTCAAATTCAAATTAAAAAAAAGCGTCGTATTGAACAAACAAGAAGCTTCCGTTATTGTTGTTTTGTTTTAGTTGCTGTTTTGGTGGGGTAGAGAAAGAAATGGGGAACAGGAGAATTCGTTCAAGATCTTTTTAAAACTTCTTGGATAGGAAATGTCATTTGTAATCCTTTTTTTTTCTGCAGAGAATCAAGGGAGGTGGTAGGTTCCCAGCAACACCCATATAAGTTATGCTGTATTAATGTATACATAAGGCAAAAAATTGCATTTTGGATTCTCTTGCACATCAACATTATTTTGAGATATATGTAATGGATTACATAATTTGTCATGAACAGATAACAGCTGACAGCTGTTAGTCTTACACCACATAATTACATATACTGCAGGTTGTTGCTATGTGTCACAAATATCCTTGCAGTCATGCACTCACTTTTGAGATTTAACATAATGGATGTCTATAGTCATTTAACCCCAACAGTGGCTAAAACAACCACACAGCCGTTTGCTCACTCCCTGCCCCAAAAGGGATGGAGGAGGGAATAAAAAAAGAAAATAAAACTCATGTGTTGAGATAAAGACAGTTTAATAGAAAAGATGATAATTATAAAAACAACACCGGTAATAGTAATAATAAAAGATTGTAAAAAGCAAGTGGTGAATAGCACAATTTCTCACCACCCAAAGCAAATGCTCAGCTAGTTACCCAGCTGCACTGCTCTTGGCCAAGCCCCAGTTATGGACAGAGCATAATGCCGTATGGTGTGGAATATCCCTTTGGTCAGTTGGGATCAGCTGTCCTGGCTGTGTCCCTTCCCAGTTTTTTGGGCATCCCCCACATTCTCGTTGGCAGGCCGGCATGAGAAGCTAAAAACTGAAAATATCAGTGTGTTATCAACATTATTCTCTTAACTAAATCCTAAACTAGCACTGTACCAGCTGCTAAGGAGAAAATTAGCTCCTGCTGAAACCTGGACAATCCTTCCTTTTGTGAGGAAATGGAGAGAAAAACATGCAAGGGATACATGTAACAGGCTTGAATACAATTTTTCATATTGAAAACTTTCTGTAGTCTTTTTCAGTTTTTGACTACCACTGTCACCAACACTTCAGTTGGTGTACCTCCTACTATTGCATATGCAGCAGATAGCACATTTTATCTCATGCCCAATCCCCACAGAAATGAAAAAAAGAAAAAAAACCCAAACTGATTTAATTTCAGAATTGCTAAAAATCCAAAACTTTGTCCAATTTAGATCAATATAATTTCACATACTCCAAAACTGTAAGCAATTGCAACAGTAGCATTACTTTGTCTCTGATATTGGTCTTATTTTATGGGATTTTTAGAAAAAAATCAGTGTATTTTTAAACCATATCACATGAAATAATCCTCAGATTCCACTGTAGATCTTATAACACTAGTTTACTGTGATAGTAGCTATCTATCTGAAGTGCAAATCTAAAGCTCATAGATATAAGGTGCCTTTTTGACAAATATTTAACCAGACCAATTTTATATAATAGGATATCTATTATTTCTTTAGGATATCTGAGAAACTTTAGATAGCAAAGAGAGAAAATGAATGCTGAAATGAGTACCATTTACTTTAGTGTGTAGTGCTGAAAGAACAACTGTAACGCAGTCTCAAAAACTTCATCAGGCATTATGGGATATCTACAATATTAGATTAACTGTAATAGCTATGCTTTCATAAATTTAAAAAAATTTTCTTTGGGAACAAATTGTGAAAATTTTACCAGAAAAGTTGTCAACATAAGATAAACTGGGTAAGGAAATTAAAATGATGATTACTCTCCTACAAAAAACCCCATAAAGAACCACCTTCAAATTTAGACTCAAATAAACATGATAAGTATATTCTTCACTAAACTGCTTTGCAGTTTTCCAACATTAACCTCAAAATCCCTACTGTATCGCTGAGGTAAGGACTATCTATTTCCTTCCTGGTTTTAACTCAGATAGATCTTTACTGAAGATCAAAATGATCACTAGTCTTTTTAATATATTTTTAAAAGTTAATAACTTTCTGCTTAATTTCACTAAAAATACCAGATTAGGTGCTAAGAGTATCTGTGACCTCATAGCTTCAGAATACATAAAAAACTTACCTATGTGAAATAACAACAAAATAATGACAATAACAACACAAGTAAAACATTCCCCCTAGATGAGAAATAAACCCATAAATTACAAGAAGCAAATAAAGTACATATATGCAAACTTTTATTGTCTGAATTTAAAACTATAATAAGAAATCCAGTATTGCTTTACAGCTACCTTTTTCTGGTACCTCCATTGGAGAAATTTCTTCAGCTTATTTTTCTGCATGTCAGCCTCTGATAGATCAGCTGGACAATAAAATCTTTTGGGAGTCAGAAAACACTCTGAATAGAATCTGTGTTCCTTGACTGCATAAAATAGCAAAAGATGTTATGTTCTCTACCAACACTCATACTTAAAGGTGTCTTAAGCCATAAAGTCACAGTAGTACCATGCTGTCATTTTAATAAGATACAAGGAGAATAACTGATAGTAATGCACCTACCATATTTTGAAGATCTGTACAGTTAAAATTTGTTTCATGGTTTAGTGTCCTAGATATCATTCAGAAATATACAGGAAAAAATATTATTATCACATGAAAGCAGTGAATTTGTTGATCTTCAATTACTTTTGCATTTCAAGATACAGTATTTAGGTTTGCTGATCTCAAATTCTATTGGATTGGTTTTTATTTCCTTTTTTTTTTTTTTTGTAAGGAAGAAGGGAAGAGTTCTCTTATTTAGTATTAGGTGGGTGTGAATGAACAACTGGTTTCTAGCAGTCAAACTGGACATACATTAAGGAGCTGGCTTTCAAGTGCAAACAAGTTAGCAATATCGGTGTAAAACCTTTATCATTCATTGTCATGTAATATCGACATTAAGCTGAACAGTCATCCACTCAGATATATTCTGAACTGATTACAAACAATTACAGTTTTTTAATATGTTTGTGCTATCAATTTTACAGGCAGATTAAAACAATTTTGGACATATGTGCAAAAAGAGTCCAAATTGAGATTAAATCCCCTCTGAGTATCAGAGGAAATTTGCCCATATCCTTGTTTCAACCCTCTGTACCAAGGATGTATCAAGCATGAAATTCTTCAGATAAAAAAGGTCACAAAGGGCCACATTCTCAAGTCCAACAGGGAGACCAGTAGCAAAGTATGAAAAGGAAATAACTAAAGCCAGCAAGTACAATCTGATCTGAAGCTTATGTGTAGCTTAATAAAATGAGTTAATTGCTTAATAAAAATCTCAAGCATGGGGAAAGACAGAGTGAAGTGATAATACATTAGGAAGCAGTGGGTAGCAGAGTATGATGGTTTATCTCAATTTTAATTGTTTTAATCTTTGCATGCATACTTCTATAAAAACTGTTAACTGAGATGGGAATTTTGGAATTTAAACCATACTTAGTTTTTTTCTCAAGGCTTTTAATAGTTTATGTGTCTCAATAGCTTTGTAAAGATCAGGCAGCCAGCAGACTGTCCTGTGAGATCATCAAGCCTGAGGCAAGCAACATAGCGCTACACACTTTCACCAGCTTAAAACCAGGATATAAATAAATAAGTAAATAAATAAGCAAATAAATAAATATCAGAAGCACTTTGAAATCTATTCCATTTTCTTCCACATTCATTTTTGACCTAATACACTTCAGAAGAAAATGTCTTTCCAGAGGGCATTTAGCAAAGTGCCTTGGCAGTGGAAGAGACCTCTCATGCTTCTTTTTTTTCTTTTTGAAAAACAGTTAATGTATCGCTATTATTTGTACTAGGGTTTTGTTTATTTCTTGAGTCTAGGATAGCGTATTGAGTGTGCATTCTCCTTATACTGTTTCTCTGTTCTTTGTAAAAGGCCAACTGTTGTAAGTAGCTATTACAAATATTTAGGCTGCATTGAACATTGTTAATCAAAAGCATTGAATTACAATTTTTATGACATTTATGGCAGACCACATTGAACAGAAGCAGCTTTTAATCAACTAATCAAAGTATCCAAACATTTTTTCTCCAAATTTACGTACTGAGTTTCCTTTAGCCATTTCTTTTTTTTAACTTGTGTTAAACAATGAGGGTTATACTAAGGCTTATTCTACTTTGTAATTCATGAGTTGTATTCATGTGTATTTAACTCCCAGCCCTTAAACAGAAAATATTCTTTTTTGCAAATTTCAAAAATCCATTTCTTTGAGATGGTTCTAATTTGTTGGTTCTATTTGTTGATGCAAATAAGCTGCTGAGAAATTAATTAAGTTACAGATAATGGTCTGAACTTTTCCTACAGATGGATTATATGCCATTTTATATTGTAGATGTGGCTCACAAACCATATCATCTACCACCACAATATTATTTTGGTCTAGATAGTATTCATCAGAGTTGTTATTAACTTACCATTCATGTAGCAGCCACAGAGTGTGAAAGCTGGAAAACTATAGCCAGATCTTCCAGCACTGTCACTGATTTGATGACGTTACTTCTAACAGCTCTTACCTTGTGAATAAATTATACCAGTAAAATATAATATACAATCTATTAACATTATGACAAATTAATATGTATCTTAGTTTTGCTAAGAGTAAGATTTCATAATCCTGAAAGTAGGGAAGTTTGGAATAGGACTAAATCAGTACAGGATTTAATATGGAAAGAGTTTGATGCACAAAATTAACTCTTTTTAGATGTGTTGAGCTGCTTGTATGGGACAGGCTCTGGGGCACAAAATCATTTAATCTATTGTGACAAAGCAGGAAGAGAATTTCTTAAGCAACAAAAGGCCAGGCCGCAGGTTTCCATTTCAGGATAAGAAGCAAAGGATAACATTTCCCTCTTCAGAACATTGCCCTTTAGATTCTTAAGAGGTCTTTTTTTTTTTTGTCTCACTGACAATAAAGTTCAGTGAAAGCAAAGGGGAGATGTTACCACATTCCAGGTGTTAATACAGTCACATATCTATATTTATGACTAGAAATGAAGATTCATTTCAGTATAACACTTTTTAAAGCTCAGTTTAGAGTAATTTAGATTCTTTATTTCTACCTAAATAAATCTTCCTGTCCCAATGAGACCCTTACACTGCTTGAAAATAGAGGTATCCTCTTCAACACTGCATAAACAACATTCTACTTTTCTAAATTGGTACAATCATCTGTAATAATCCCGTTAATTCCAGTCTCTACACTTCTTTCTGTACAAAAAATAATTTTAAATAGTGCTGTAAGAAAATTTACAGTCCACATTTTCAATTGGAATATATTGGAAAATGTAAAACATTACTGTTAGAGTCTTACAGAAATAGTCTTACAGCTATGGAAAGGCAACTGTGATCTAAAATGCTTACAGGCTCTTGTGTAGTCTTACATTTTGTCTAACTACACCATGGAATAAAGAGCAAGAATAAAAAATCCTTGCTTAAAGCTGTGTTCTCTCTAGCAGGGTCATTCACACAAAGAAAGAAACTTTATGTTTTTAAAAACACTTAAGCATTCTGTCTCTTGCTGTTTAAAGTCGAATCACTTGTATTTTCAGACTTCATGTCTACACTTCTTTCCTTCATGTTTGCCTAGCAGGCATATGCCCACACTCCCACCTCTCTCACAGGGAGCTAATTTGTGTCTGGTGTGTTCAAGTAGTTGTGGTGATTTTTGGGAATAGCTCTGGTGGAAATAGGTATAATAAACAAGTGCATTTTATGCAGTTCAATACACCATCTTTTTTCTTGGCAGACTTTAACGTATAATCAGTCTGTCTGTGATGGTAGTTAGTGAACAATCTCTTTCTGTCCTTATCTTGACTCACAAGTGTTTTCTTATATTTTCTCACCTTGGTCCAGTTGAGGATGTGAAATGATAGAGCATCTTTGTTGGGCATGTGGTCTCCATCCAGGGTCAACCTACCAAATGTTGGTGGTTTTTTCTCTTTGTTTTTCTGTACAAAGAAATTTGTGTTAAAGTTTTTCATGGATTTTACTGCCTTTTTGTCTTTCTTCTTGAATTCCTATTACACTTTTCAACTTTCAAAATGGATGGATTTTTAATGGTTGTAATTTAGTAGAGAATTTCTTCCATATATTCCTTCTGCTATTTATTCTTCAGGTCTAAAGAAAACTTCACCAGTGATCTTCTAGATATCAGCTTCTTCTCAGATGGATGTCCTGTTCAGTGCAGATTTTCTTCTATAACTGTGAATACTTTGTTGCTAGTGTTCTGTTTTCCCGCATTTCTTCATTCAAACAAGCTTCCTGTGAAGGCATAACATTTTCTGTGGGTTCTCACCCCCACACCACCCCCCCAAAAAAAAAAAGTGAAATTACTTATACGCATTAGCGGTACAAATAAATAAATCTATGCTATTCCCATTTTTGCTTTTTCAAAGTGCTTATGGATTTAGTGGACAATATTTTTAAAGTACATGTCTAGAAAGAACCTACCATGTTTAATTTAAATTTACATTCTTTTACCAAGAAATGTAATTTTAACTATTAGCCTGCTAATCTGACTAATTAATCTATTTTTATGTTAGCTTGAAAGGAAGTAACAGTTGACAAATGTAAAAAAAAGGCAAAGTAATGCACAAGTGGAAAGTGCCATATCTGTGTATCACATAGCTAACTTCAGAAAAGAAAATAGAAAAAGGGAATTTAGTTATGATTATTTTGTATTTAAACATAAAATTTAAGAGCATTTCTATAAGAGTTTTTGTGAATATCACTTGCAGTGTACTGCCTTGATGCAGTCAAGAAGAAAAAGAAAAAGGAAGAAAAAACAGAGAGGGAGGAAAAGTTATTTTGCAAGCAAAGAGTGAATAAATTAATCTTCATTATGTTCTTGCTCCTTAGGCTACAATTTCAATGCAGTTTGTTTCAAAATAGTCAAGCGTTCTGCTATGTTGTAGTGAAATATGTTTTGAATCATAAGCTGGAGGATAAAACACAACCTTTTTTAAACTACATTTGGAGGGGATTTAAGAAAACCCAACAGTGCTGCTTGTTCAAATGCAGTAGTGTACGGCTATTGACAGGGAAAGATATAATGATAAAAATCACAGGTTAAAATACTTAGCAAATGTTATTGTAAATTGAGTCAAGCTTTACTTCTGACGTGTGTTTTTTATTTTTAGTTACTTTACCAAATATATTTTTTTCAGTTGTGTCACCTTTGACTGGCTACAACACTGGGAGCATATAAAGATAGTTTTGCGAACTGATTTACATCCACTCAGGACATGGCACATCAAGCCTTTCACAACATAGCATATCCATTGAGCTCAGAGCATAGCTATCCCAAAAGAAACCTGAAAATTGCTGTCGTAATGGTTGATCATCAAGGGTAAATACTGCCTCTGAGAGGGTAGGGCTTTTTCCTCTTGTTTTGAAAGAGCATCTGATAGTAAATTCTATGAAGTGATATTTTTTTCTCTTACTAATGGAAAATCCTTATTTAAATGAGTACAAATAATAAGTAAATTAAAGACCAATGTAACCTAATCTTTGTGACAACATATGGAAAATTTAGAAGAATAAAGGAAGAAACATGTGACTGGATTTGTAGAAATTTGAAGTCCTCAAATTACTACCAAAAATGTGGCTTGCAACTATTAAGTATAAGAGTCAGATTTGTATCTTTACATCATAATAACTGAAAGTTAATAGTAAAACTCCTAATACTTACTTGCCAATTTAATTGAAGCTTAAATTGACAGGTACTCTTGGCAATATCTCACAGATGTCAATTTAGAGGCAGTTACACGACTGACTTATTTTAATATCTGGTGAGACGCCACAGGTGGACTTGATAATTTTTTGTCTACCTGGGAAAGAACATCTCTTGTAACTACAAATCCTTTTCTCAGTAGCACCTAAGTGCACTGAGGCTGAAGGAGGAATTTAAGCCTTTAGTGTAATATTTCCAAGTCAGCAATTTAAATTTGCCTATCCTGTTATACCTTAAAATGTAAACAGAACTAACTGTTCTAACTCCTTACTTTGCCAATCTTTCTACCTAATTTACTAAATACTGAGAACAATGCTTTCATTTCCTGTTAGCAAGAATGCAGACTGGCAATGCCCAAGACTGTACCTGTCATAGGTGCTGAACTGTTGAACAGATGCTATCTACAAGCCCATTTTAACACCCATAAATACATGGCTACACAGAACTCTTATTCTATAAAAATATATTAAATAGATCTCCAATTTAAAAAATTTTTTATTTGCATTTGAATATATGTATGGTTACCTGTGACTAAAAATGGACCTTCTGTTTTTGTGCTAACAACATGCATAATGGTAGTTGGAAAATAGGCATCCTTGTGAGTTCAAATAAAAACTCTTCTTACTAAAATAAATATGAATCATTGAGTTGAATGTAATACAGCCAGGTGTACATTCTTAAATTCAAGGTATGAAAAATTAATAAAATAATGGTAAAAGTTTAAAGGCAGTGTCATTATGCAAACTATTCCAGGGTGAATTTATCTGAAACTTTTTTAAAAACAAGAGTTATTGACCTGATTCCTTAATACCCTATAGACCCTTCTGTAAAGCTTAGTTTCTATATTACCTTTTGAAGTTGTTGCAGGATAGGTGAGCAATTTGCACTACCAACAGCTTAATTACGAAGAATAATGCCCCTTGGGACAACAAAACCTTCTTCATATTCAATCATCCAATCAAAAAAATATACAGGGTGGGGTAATGAATCTTAAAAATGCCAATTTAGTGAGTTTCTAATCACAGATACTTCATCAGCTGACAAAAGAAAAACCTCAGTAGGTGTAGCACTTCAAAATCTGGGACAATTTACATGTAATTTCAGGAATCAGCAGGGATACACAGCTGGATAAAAATAAAAAGCTTGCTGTAATTGAAAATTGCCTTGCAGCTTGTTTGTGATTAAAATGAAGTTCAGTTCCTTGAAATCTTGTTTAGCAATTAAATCTGTTTTACTTAGGCAATGAAATATTGTCTATTGTCCTTGAATGATAAAACCAGTACAGACATTCTCTAATACTTCATTCTAATTGAACACGTGTATATAAAAAAAAAAAGGCAAAATCTATATTCAACAAATTGAACGCTTTTGTTTGAGTGTATTTAAGAAATGCACTCTCTCACTAAGAGGCTGTGGTCATCTCTATTACTTAAAATGTATCTTGGTGCCAACCTGTTGTGTTTTGCACCAAAAAAATTAAATATTTGTACCACTTTACATCTAAATAGATCAAGTCTGTCTCAAAGCCATTCTGATAACTTTACCTAAACTAATGGAGTTTAAAGTTTGAAAGAGTTCTTGCTTATTTTGGTTTTCAGTTTTTGTATGTGTTTGTTTGATATGTTGAACAGATTGAGAAAAGTGAGAGCTTATTCTCTTACAATAAAACAGGCATTAGAAACTTCAAGTCCCTTTTTTCTTTCTTTTCCTTAAACTATTTTATTAGTTTTATAGTAAAAAAAATTTTAAGAAACAGTTTCAAATAAAACTTGAGCTCTTATAATTCTCAGACATATTTTCACTGTAATGTTTCATATGGGTTTTTGAACATATGGAGTCCCCAGTCCTTCCTAGGTTTACCTAAGAGAGATAAAAAAATTAAGACAATTATTGAATCAGAAAGCAAAGGTTTTTAACAAAAGAACAAAACCACCCAAACCAAACCCAAAAGCCACAGGGAAATTAATAAGACAAATCACCTTTCTTACACATAACCTATCCCAAAACATGCACACAGACATAGCCTAACTCACATTTAATTAATTTCCTTATGTGCATTTCTTTAGTATGTATTTCTATAATTATGGCTTCCCTAATTATGTTGGAATTTTAATGCTATATATTCAGAAGATAGAAAGAATATTGAAATAATTAAAAGTATTAACATTTGTCTGAATTCGTAAGTACAAAGATTTATTCTTTTTTAATATTTTGTTTGAATGTTCCTCTAGGATGTATTCAGTTCCAGGTAATTCTTCCAAGTAGATGAATCAAAAATAACTTGCTAGAAAGGAGAATGTCCTGGCAAAGAACAGATGCAATATTTGGATAGCTATTACTGCACTGACTGAATTAGTGAAAATGGCCTGAAAGGACAAGGCTGAGTATTTGTAGCCAATTTTGGCTGCAAAGTACTTGGAATTAGGAAAAAAAAAAAGTCAAATTATGTGTGGAAAGGTTATTCAAAGCAGCCTGATTGCAATGTACTCTAAAAGGTGCTGAAAGGTCACTTGAAAGACTCAAGTGAAAACCAATAAAATTTAGGCAGATTAACTTAGAAAACAGAAATCTAGTCAGTCCATCAAAACAGGCATGAGGAAGAAGATGTAGAAATGAACGGAGAAGGAAGATATAGAAGAGAGAAAAAAGGGAATGCACTTAAAACCCACCCCCCCCTAAAAAACCCCACAAAAAACCCCCAAACAACCCCCCTCCCAAAAAACCCCATATCCAGTAAGTAATTGCACTCACTGTCACCATGTGTTCTATTGTTTTAAATGACAAAATAAAACACCCCCCCAAAAATTATTATGTAGAATTCTCTTTTTGGGGAAATTCATGGAAAAATGTCTGCAATCCTAGGTCTAATGAGTAACTCTGAAAATACAGATTAGTATGTATTCCTAGCACTATTCTTTACAGTTGCTTATTCTTAAATAAAAAAAAATGTTCATCAGCAGTAAGATTTCAGTATGGATAGCCAACTGTTCTAGGAACAACACAAAGCAAAAAAAAAAGGAGAAAAGGAGTCTGAAGTATTTAATCTGTATCTAGAAAATAATTCATGCTACTGATGTAATTTGGATAAAGTATGAGACATTTCAACCTTGTCTCATTTAGCTGTTAAAATGTAATGCTTCACATTTTTCTCATTTCCTTTTTCTTATATATATTATTTTCATAACCAAAGCATGGTGCTATATTCCTAGCTGTACCAAGGAGACACTGCTCCAGGAAATATCTCTTTGGGTTTTTTTGTTATAGAATTTGCTGGGATCAAAACTAATCCCTTGGTACGTGGTAGCACATTTTTGCAGCTGCAGTGGTGCAGAGAATCTCATCTTTTAATGTCACGGTTCAAATCTTCAAAATACACTTAAAATATTCTGTAGTTCTCCAAGAGTTTGAGCAGCTGCATACAGAATATATTCTCTTTAGTAGTTTGTACCACACATTGTCCATTTAATTTTCAACAGTATTTTACTCTGCTCATGTCAGCAGCCTAGAAAAGTTTGGGCTGGAAGGCACCTTAAAGACCATCTTGTTCCCACCTGCCTGCTATGGGCAGGGACACCCTGCACTAGACCAGGGTGCCCAAAGCCCCATCCAACCTGGCCATGAAAAATGCCAGGGAGAGGACAGCCACAGCTTCTCTGGGCAACCTGTTCCAGCACCTCACCACCCTCACAGGGAAGAATTTCTTCCTTATATCTAATCTTAATCTCACAGCCAATAAAAATGTGCAGTACTTTTTCCTGAATATGACTAATTATACAGGTAATTTTACATTTTTATGCAGTATTCACAGACATAGATTTTTAAATGCTACATTTTCCTTGTGCTGAAGGAAAAATTTAATATTAACATTTTTGTTTTCCTCCACAAGGTACACAAAAGAAAGCTAGAGGAGTGTATTTATGATGTAGAAAAAAAATGCTATAGCATGGGAAAAAGCAGAGTACAGCAGACTATAGGTTAAGTGAGCCATGACCAGAATCTCTCCAATAGTGTGGGAAGTTCCATGCTGGGTCCTGATTTACTTGAAGGTGGAGAGCAGACTTCCTAATATATCTATCACTTGGGGAATATGAGAAGTTTTCTGAATAGAGCAGAAGCAAAGTCCATGGTACTTTTCACACAACATATTGGAAGCTCAGAAGTGCTGCTTTTAAGAAACCATCAATCACAGTAAGACACTACGGGATGAACTCTCAGCTCTTGTAGGTTGGCAGCATTCTCTGTGCAGATATAACTCCTGAGGAAGGATCCCACCATCTAGGTCCTGGGCTGCAGAGAAAGCTTGGTATTCCTTGTTGAAGATGGATATAGTTGGGGTGTCTCATCCTCAGGGAGATGTAATCCGGTAGGTATGGTATAGTGTCAGCTAAAGGACTTTCACAAAGACTCTGCAGCGGCAAGTGTCTAAGACAACAGGCATGAAGCTTGATATGGCCTCTGTTAAACAGGAACAGCAGAGGACATGAACTACTAGGTGAATGTAAGCTCAAAACTTGTGATTTCTCGCAGTAGAGTCAAGACTTATTTTTCCCCTACAAGTGTTTAAGCTCATGGTGTTGACAAGAGGCACAAGAAATAAATTCAGACAGAAAGATTATGGACCAGACTTTAAATTAGGATCAGTCCTAGGATCAGAAGAAGAAGTGAAAGGTGCAAGTGTTTGCTGACTACCTCTTGTCTGGGACAAATGATTCATTTGCCAGATAAATCCAGTACCATTTGAAGCAGCAATATCTAAGCAAAGAGCCTCCTGATGAACTAAAATGCAGAAAACGAAGGGCTTTTACAAGAACTGGAAAGAACAGGCAAGAAGATGTGGTATGAAAACTGCTTGAGCACTGACTGACAATACCAGAAAGGTCAAAACCCAATTCTAGCTAAAACTAGGAAAGGATGTTGAGAATAATTATTTTGCTTTGAACTCTTTTCCAGAAAAAGATAATTGTAGAAACACACTGGTACAAAATTTTTATTAATTATACATGGCTCTCTGTATGGTTCTTAGGCTTCTTATAGGGTGACTAGGTTTTGTATGATGTCATAAAGAATTTTAACACATTTCTGGAGAAGTTATTGAATACAAGACAAGCAATAGGAGAAAATAGGGTTATGATAACAATTATGCAGTCTTAATTAATTCCTGCAAAGAATTAATAAGCCTGTCTATGAGTCTCATCCTATTTCATATTGACCAAAACTAAACTTAAGGATAGCTGGTGCCATAGAGCACATTCTTGCTTTTTCCTCAGTATCCACTGTGGTTTGACCCCAGCTGGTAGCTAAGCACCACAAAGCCAGTCTCACCACTCCCCCCACAAGGGGATGGGGAGAAAAACAGGAAAAAAACCCTCATGGATTGAGATAAGGATGGTTTAATAGGACAAAAAAAGGAAGATACTAATAATATGAATAGTAACAATAACAATAATAGTAATAAGATCAAGTGATGCACAAATACAATTGCTTACCATATGTGAAAGCAAATAAAAAACCCCAACCCTGATGCCCATTCTGTTCTGAGCAATGATCTTATCTCCTGTCTCACTTCCCTAGCTATATCTGGAGCATGATGCTACAGGGTATGGAGTAACCTTTTGGCTAGTCTGGTTCAGCTGTCCTGGCTATGCTCTCCCAGCTCCCTGTGTACCTGTCAGGGTGTGGGAAGCTGAAAAGTCTACTTGGTGTAGATACTACAACTACCTATATAATTGTTATTCTCATACTAATTCCAAAACACAGCACTACACCAACTACTAGAAAGAAGACTAGATCTATATTAGCCAAAACCAGGACAGTAACTATTAAGCAAAGCTGAGAGAAGGGGCTCAGCAGTCAGCATAGTTGCTGTTATGCCTGAATTATAGGTTTGTAATTATTAAAAAAATGTGAGTTTTATCCCGTCTGCAGTGAGTTTTAAGACTTGCTTAGGCAGTTGGCAAAACTTGAGTGCTAGTTTTGAGCTAAAAATAACTATGTGGTAGGTTAAGGCTAAAGATTTAAGTTCTTAGAAAACCTAGTTGAAAAATATGTTTCTGAAAAACAGGACTTTTTGTGATTGTTTGCAGAAAATTGCTCTTCTCAGTTGTAAAAAGGAGTACTTGGCTAAAGCCAGTTAGACCCTTTCTCCTCATAGTATTTGCACACTACCCAGAAATTCGCACTCTAATTACTGAAAATCATTGCATCAAGATAGTAAGCACCAGACTCTTTAGTATGAATTAACCTATTATTTTTAAATATTCCAAAGCAAATTTGATAATTGTGGTAGCGTTGTCTGAGAATGGAAATGAGGGAAAAAAAGAGAGGAAGAACAGAAAAAAAGTAGACATGATATTGACAATGTTTTTATCTTCCAATATCCCTTACATGAGTTGTATTGCTACGAAAAATTATGATATGGAAAAAGAAGCAATTTTTTATGATGCAGGTGCAAAATGCATTTGGTGGTACAGTCTGCTTTACTCTAGAGAGGCCTGTTGTGATGTTCTGGTATTTTAGTTTGTGGAGCTATTGAGGTTTTCAGAAGACTGTCAATTATTTCTCACAGTGTGAAATTACTGCTGAATTTCTAAAATGAAAGGTGATTCTCTGAAAGCACAAAGTAAACAACTGCATTTTTTGGGAAAGCTGTGTGTACCTCACTAATGGCAAATAAATTACATGCTTAAACCTATCCAGCTCTGTATGTTAAGCATTCAAATATGACAGAAATAATAAAAACCCTGAAAACTTAAATTTCAGTACATGGGCTTATCAGCAAGCATTTTATTTTTCAGTAAACCTCACCTTCTCCTCATGTATCAGAAGTCAAATATTAGCTAAAAAATATATTTTTCTTTTGAATCCAGATGACATTGGTTTTGACATTTTTATGTCTACTTTTCAGTGAAATGAGCAAAAGTATATACTTTTTCGGGGGTTTTTTAACCCATTTTAGTGTGAAATTGGAAAAGAGACATTGCTAGTTGCAACTAGTATCAGTTATGATTATCTAAGCTTTGCCTTTTAAGCATCTTTTAAAATCCAAATATTCACAACAAAGTAAGATGGTTTGGCTGACCCTTAAAAGATACTCAGTATATTTGATCAATTTTAGAGATACCTGGTTTGAAAAAACATTTGTAAAGTTGTTAAAGAAAACAGTCTCACCTATCTCCTTTGAAATATTTCCTGACATCCACCCCAAAAACAATGAATAAAAAGTTTTGCAAAGCCAATAATTGCAGTAATTCTAAGGTTTGAAAGTAAGGAGCGTGCAAAATTGTGGTGCATTATTTCTTATGTCTTTCTTATTTTTTTAGTATTGATTATGCAGATGCATTCTTGGTTTAGTAATATACTACTTTTGTAACATCTGACTACTGTAGAAAGATTTATTCTATGATTAAACCATGGGATGGGTATGAGCCCTTTCTTCAGAATTTATTGCATTATATTGTTCACAACATAATTGTACAGATATGCTTATAGTATTTTCTTCAAGGGTGACATGTATATTCTTACACGAATATTAGGATGCTCACCTTATCATCATATGAGGGTTTTTAATATTACCACAATAAAGCATATCATTTTGGGTTCTGGTAAGCTACAAAATAATTCTTTGAATGATATGTCAGTGTTTTTAAGAGATTAAAATGTTGTCTTTTACCTAGGAGTTTTCAGATCTTATGAAGTTTATAGAACTGCTAAACTTTCAAAAAAATTACTCCTGAAATTATTTTTTTTTTAGAGAGGAAGACAGGAAGCTTAATTATTTGGCATATTCCAAGAGTTTTGTTGCCCAGAACTCTAAAATAATAATAGCTTACCACAGTGACAACTGCCTGGCTAGTTATATTTTTTCCAAATACTCCTAATACCTTCAGAGGTGGAGCTGATTTATATTCATCAAGTTTGAAGACAAGGGTTAGGAAAGTTTTTAGTTGTTTGAATTGACCTGAATTTCAGCCTAATTGAGCTAACCACTATTTTGACAAGCTTTTTAAAGGAAACTATGTCACAACATAGGAATGTTCTTCTTCCTCAACATTTACAGTGGGCTTGTAAACCTTATTATGGCCTATATTGCAACTATATGGTCTGGAAGTCAATAACAGGTGTCATCCCAATGAAATTCACAGCTACTACAAACTCATAGATTTCTGAATGCATGAATTATGCTAGGCAGAGTTCTCTGAAATGTATTTATATACATTTTTTCAAGATTCACTGCAGATACCAATTGCATTTCCTATTGACAGGGCAAATATTTAGAACATCACTAAGAAATCCTCTAAAGATTTAGTTCAACAAAAATTCAAGAAAAAAAAAGAGTTCAGTGCCAGAATTACTTGGAAATTTTATCCATAGTTCAATCCATTATAAATTATCCTATGGATATCACATAATATCAGAATGTCAGAGAAGTACAGCAAGACTCAGGGTTAATTCACATTAGTTGTAATTTAAGGTCACATATTTAAAGACATATTTGAAGTCATATAGCTATAACTGACATATTTAAAGTCATATAGCTATAACTGTCTTTGGGATTTTTCTTTAGTTATGAATAGTAACTCAGACTGACACTTCAGAGAAACCAGAGAATCAGCAGTTAGAATTAAAGGAACTACTATTGGTTCATGTAATGCGAGAATTCAGTGAATGGAAATCTATTTTTTATCCTTGTGATTATTTCTGCTGTTTTTAATTGAAAATATCAAATGTAAATGCAGTTGCTTAAAAAATTAATTAATAGTAGCTGAGTTTTCAAAACAATGCATGGAATTGTGATAATTTATCTGGTATGTTTTGCTGCAAGCTTACAGAAAAATATCTTTAAAATAATATTATGGTTAATTTA
Organism: Zapornia atra; assembly: GCA_013400835.1. Lineage (NCBI taxonomy): Eukaryota > Metazoa > Chordata > Aves > Gruiformes > Rallidae > Zapornia > Zapornia atra. Next base: position 25,132 of record VZTU01000475.1, read on the forward strand.
TTTATCAGCATGTTGAACAGGTAACTGTTTAAAAAAAATACTTTTCAGTTATATGTTGTACACCATCTTAAATACCTTTCAGATTTCTCTAACTTACTTGCCATTCATAAAGACAATATTACTCCAGCTCTCCAATTCCCTTTGAGAAACAAACACTTGGGCTGCTACTGTGAGTTTTAAATAAGTTTATGGCAAAAGGAGTTTAGTAAATATTTACAATACTTTAGATGATGTACCCTAAAAAGCATTTCATTAACAAATTAAAGAGATATTGCAATTCAGCTGTAATGAATGTAACTGCATCACAGAATGTATTGTTATATAATTAGAATGTATAGGGAACTCATATAATAAAACTCCAAACTACTATACCTTTTTTTTTTACTAAACTTTAATCTGGGTGTCAAAATGATTGAATTTTATCAAAACAGATACTAATATATTTAGCAATATGTTCTTCTGTAAGCCCTCTATGATTCTTTCAAACATAACCATGTGAACAATTAGACTGATGAATGAAGACTAATGAAGACTAATCCTATTAGAAATTTATAATATATTAATAATTTTTGCATAATGATTGCATAATGGGCAAATGAATTAATGAAAGGAATTTCTTTTATGAGATGGCAAACCAAAGTTCACATTGGTACTCTTAAATATGGGGTGTGGAATATAGTTTCAAATACTACTGGTATTAATTTACATTAAGGTGATACCACTGTTTTCAATAATTATATTGAATAAATGAAGGTATGAGATGCTGTTTACATGTGTGTGCATGTTTATATGTTTTTTAATTATCGTGGAATTAATAAAAACATACTGTAGATAACTTTGCCAAATGTATATAAATAAAACAGATTTAATGTGTCATGAAAATATAGATCATCAATGAGTCTTGAAGGTCAAAGTTAGGCTGCTATATCCCATAAATGCTTTTTTGTTTTGTTACCTATTTATTAGGTATTCTGTAGTCCCAGTTAAGGAGTTTCTGACCAACAAGAGCGTTTGAACCTAACTTACCTTCAGGCATGTATTTCCCTTTTCTACCTTGATCGAAGGGATAAGACATAGCCGTAACAACCCCCTCACCATGTTCCTGTTTAATTTCATAAATATGCATTTTGTAATATATGCATGTGTGTGTAT
>VZTU01000477.1:0-41361 GCA_013400835.1 Zapornia atra
GTAGGCACGGGGCGTCAGTGAGCCGTACGGCTCTGTTAGCCGTGGGAATGCCTTCGCGGGAGGGAGATGCAGATTTGGGCAGAGGGGTTTGCAGGTGTTTCGGCAGAATTAAAGGCAGGAGAGAGAAAAGTCTTTAATGCGGCCGGTATCTAGACTATTTCGTGTGCTGCGTGTGATACAAAACCAGTTTGTGTATTGACACATACACAACACACTATGTGCAATGTCTATAAAGCGACCTTACTGTGTATTTACGCACAGCATTTAAGAGCTGAGGTCACCCTCCTCCCCGTTCTTTCGGTCCTCGCACCCCCCCGCCCCCGCCGCGGTCCCCGCCAGACGCGCTGCCCGCTGTGGCAGGCAGTGTCAGTGCCGGGGGGGGCCCGAGCTGGCGTACAGGGGGGCAGCGCGGCTAAAGTCGGCAAACGCAAACTGCTCAGCTCTGCTTCAGAAGCGAAGGTGACAGCCAGATGGGTTCCTTAAGTGTTGCTGAACAGAATTATTTTTTAAAACCTGATTTCTTAAAGAAGTAGGCAGATCTGTGCACCCCGTGTGTTTGTGCGTTTGAGCAGTTTGGTTGCTGTTTGCTTGCACTTGCTTTATTACTTCTGCACCCCGTAAATTTTGGGCTGGTTTTAACCAGATGAAACAGGGGAAAATTTTAAGACATTAATTATCAGGTAACGTTCTTGTAAGTTCTGTGAACATAGCTGGGCAGGGGAGAGTGGAAGGAGAAAAAATACGCGACATACTCTTCAACCTTTAATACTGACATATCAGCATTGGGCAGAGAAAGCGTACCACTGTCTCGGGAGCTGAGTGCCTAGGAATGGGAAAATCCCTCAGTCAAAATGTATATTCCAGTGGGATTCAGTGGTGTCCGGTAAGGAGCAAATACCGCTTGAAGCCAGTTAAAACGGTAGACACACATATTTCTCTTCTCTGTGGATTCTCTGATGCTCTGTTCAAGACAAGCCTGAAGCTTTGGTATAATTCAGTTTAAAAATCTGACAGTCATGGGATGCAATTCCCTAGGAAATGAAGCTTCATGTATGTCACTGCTTACAAAACTATTGGTCTTATCTGAACTTCACTTACCCTTAGTGTAGCCAGTGTGCTTAGACGTGCCTTTTCCTGGCTTGTGTCACGAACAGGTAATTTCTCTAATATGGAGCTGAAAAGCAGCTCCTTGAGGCTGCAGGCAGTTAATGAATGCACGAAGGAAATGATTTATAGTGTAGGCTGAATTACGTCTTAACGTACTTTGCTGGGACTAACTCTTGGCTAGGCTATCATCTCCTTTGCTTCTCCAGAATAAAGTACCAGGCAGTTCTTAAATATGAATTTGCTTGTGGAAGCAGCTCCTGGTAAGGATGCAGAGACTCTCACTACATATTGCTGCTGCCTTAGTGTTATCATCAATAAATTTCCCAGACAGCTGCTTTGGAAGATGAGGCTCATTGATCTACCCCTTTACCATGCCAGCCAGAATGCAGTGTTTTTTTAAGACTTTCTGGCAGTGATCTTTACTAAGCCGAAAACTTGAATAATTGGAATTCTTTTGGAATTTTGTCTTTGACAGTGTTGACAACAGCATCAGGTTTTACCTGAATATATTGTCTCACGAACCCAGACTATCATTTCCAACTGTTCACCCTGTCCATCGCTTTCACGGCAGGCATAGTGGCATTGCATGTGAAACAGGGAATCCACGGAGCTTGTGGGTTCCCACTACACAGTTCAGACCTTGTGCCGATCTTTATTGCAGTTTTGATGTGCAAACTGGATTGCCTTTCTGCATGACTCGGCATCCTGTCACGGTAGCTGCCACCTCTGCAAAAGCTGAACTGGACAGATGCCTCAGAGTAGTAATCTCTTCAGCTGCCCGGCTTCAATCCGCCAGCATTTGGGGCTCAACATCCTCAGATTCAGCGCCTTTGAATATAAAATTCTGGGAATGAAGTACAATGAGGCTGAAATGGAGAGGATAAAGAAATGATTACAGAGAAACTCCTTTTTTTCTTTTTTTTTTTTTTTTTAACCTAGGAGTTTAGCGGTATGAAAGCACGCTGGGCTGACTTGGTGTGGAGATTAGTTGGCGGCTTTTCTTAAATTCAGAAAATATGCTGTTAATTCAGCAAAAAGAATATAAAAAGAACATTATGTAAACCCAAATACAAGTCACAAAGAGGATACTGGTGTGTTCATGATAAAACACACATCAGAATTACCCTGTTTCATATTACATTTTTGTAAATTTTTAATTTAGGAAAATGTACTGCTTTAGAAGAGATATTTTAGAGTCGGTGTGTGAGACCCAAAGTAGTTGTGTGGAAGCTGCCTGAGTGGAAATTCTCATCGTGTAGAAAAGATTGCAGAGCATTGACTGAAGGCATGATCCCCAAACCTTCACACTGACTTTACTGTACTTGGTGAAATCTTCAGTGTCTGCCATTAAAGTTAATGCAGGAAGTGTCTGTGCTGAACAGGACTAAAACCAGATCTGTAACTTCATATAAACCTGGCTGGTAGCTTGATCCTGAAAAACTGTAGATGGGTAAAGAAGTGGGGAGTCTTTACTCCTACACATTCAATATACCATTTTTCCCTCTTAGCTGAGTGTTTCTTGGTTATCACTCTGGCGTCATTTGCTCCAAGTTCAGATATCTTTAAATGAAGCTACAGAATGCGCCCCTTAGTAAAACACACAGGTAAAGCCAAGTTATTCTTGATGGCCTAATCCTGCTGTAATTCAGACAGAGTAATGCAGAGGGCTTTACTTCGTGAGCAGTCCCACAGGAAGGCACTGGAGGTATGAAGTATATATAGCTCAGTAGTCCTGATCCAAATCCATGGAGACCAGTGAAAAATGCACCAAGTTCTTTGGCTTAAACCCAGCATGAATAAGGACTTGCGGTTTACACACAGCTTTCTGAGACATGCCATTCTGAGTATAAAAATGAGCATTGTAGATGAGCTTTAATAGTCTGAAGAGCTTGGGAAGTAACCCGAGTGATGGACTATAGGCAGTGCTGTGATATGACCTTAACTACGAGAAACAAATTTATTCTGTCTGCAAGCTAAATTTATGTTCTTGCTCACATGTGCTTCAATATGTTAATACATATCATGGGGTGTGCACAAGAGCTTGGTAGTGGTCTTAATTTTGGTTTCACTGCAGTCACTGGAGACATGCTCAGTAATTTTGTTGAAGTGAAGGCATACCTGGAGTTAGCATTTTTGGACATCCTATACGGAGTATGTGACAGGGTCATAAAAGCTGAGCTTTATTAAAAAAAAATTTTTTTTCAAGTAAAGTGTTTTGCCCTGCACAAAAATACAGCCACTGAGGTATGACCTAGGTCCTTAAAATACCCATCAGTTCTCCTCAGATGTTTAGAACCTGGTTCTGCTCTATACAATGCAAGGGCTGCACGTTCAGGCTTCCTATTGTCATCTTTCCAAAATAGTAGCTATTTGGAGGAGCTGGGAGGGTAGAGTTTTAACATCAGGTCAAAAATGAAAGTTTAAGGGTCAGAAAACTGACCAGCATCCTGCCTTTCACATAGAAGCTACAAGACTCCTGTGTGGGGTTACATGTTCTGATTGAATACTAGCTTAAAGCTGAGTGGTATTTTGCAGCTCCCTAGCAATCTGGCCCAGTTTTAGGAGCAGGAGAAGCAGGCAGTTGCCTAGAGCGACAGACGAAAGGAGGCAATAAAATCACATTTTAAGCAAGAAAGAGACCCTGTGACTCTGTGCCTGTTTCAGCCTGTTTAATGAGGTCTCAATGTGTCCCTCAGGAGTCGTCCTCCCCAAGCTGCTGAGGTGCTGAGCCTGAGCAAGCTCCTTGCCACAGGAACCACAGCCACAGTTCTGTTGTTTGAACACCCCATCCATTTGCGCTTGTCTCTGCTTCAGCTTGGTGCAGCTGAATCTGAGGGGAGAAACTTTCTGTGCTCCTTCTCTGCTTCTTTTTCTTCACAGTGCTGTATTACTTTCGCTGGGGTGGTTGGATTGGCAGGAGAGTAGGGGCAGATGTGCTGAGACTAGAGAGCTCACAGAATTCATGCTTCACTAAAAAAACCCACCCCTGTTATTATTATCCTTGCAAATTAGGAATGACAGGCTGCCTAGACTTACTGAGTTTATATTTATGTCAAGAAACTGATTGCAAGAAATAAGAGATGTCTTAGTGAATCTTACACGGGTACTGGGCTCCTGTAAGGACCTTTTCCAGCCATTTCAGGGCACGGTTAACTCTACTTGATGTAGACTTATATTTTCCACCCAGTTTTGAGTGCTAAAAATATTTGTTTTCTCCCTCACTGCAACTGCTTGTGCTCTGACACCTCTAGGCTTTTGGGATGAATCTCTTCCATGCTGGGAATAGGTTGCAGTGTCAGGCTTTGCCAGTACAGAAACTCAGTGGTAGCTTTCAGTCTCACTGACAACGTGCTTACACATGGTAACAGAGAACCTGTCTGGAGCGACAGTCATTTTGTTCTACTGTTCTTTAGAGGAGTTGCTTGGAACAGCAGGGTGTGAGCTGACTGCAAGGTCTAGGAGATGACACTGTATTGGTTCAAATTAGGTTCATGGTTAGGTTTATTGAAAGCATTGGTAGGTCAGCCTTCACCACACGTCAAGATCCTAATAGCAAGCTAGGAAATACATATGGATTATAAGAAAAAAGACAGTCCAGTCTCATGATAATAACGATTTGGAAAGCGTATTACACTTGAGTAGACTTTGCAACTTTGGTTGATCACTGTGTCACAACAAGAGATTTATGGGAGGCAGACTATTCCGCATGGGCCCACCAGAATGTTCTTACACTTTCTCTGAAACACCTACATTATTATATCCAAAAGAGGATGCTAAGCTTTGGTCTCTAAAAACAAGGACAAGTTTGAGTTTCTCTGTATTTCAGTCCAGGAATACATTTTTCATGTGGGCGAATCTGTAATGAGATTCTGGTAACTTTTTCATGTTCTCCGCACAATTTAATAATAATAAAAATATATTTTTCCATTTTGCTATTTTGGTTTTGAATATACAGTAATGAATAAGGTTAACATCTGGACTCGCTGATCTTAAAGGTCTTTTCCAACCTAAACGATTATAAGCTTTCAAACCGCATCACTTCCCCAAGTGGGGAAAGGAGGGGACTCCAGCCTGGAATAAGATTTCCAGCTACATAGGCATAAGAATTATCATGGTTTTCAGGAGCTGCCAAACAATGAAATTATGCACCTGTACAATATATAGATTAGTTTATTCTTTAAGGAAAATAGGGAAGATAATACCTCCAAGCTGCTTAGGTTTGTACCTTTGTAAATACAGCGGTACTTTATTCTCACCTCCAAGTCCCAGTCTTACTTTCCAGCTGGCAATGACACAAAGAATTCTACTTTATCCTAAAAGCAGTGTACTGCCAGGAACCGGCCTTAACCCCTTGAATGACAATGGCTTGGAAATGGAGGAGGTCTGCATTTTTTTCTTCTTTTTTTTCCTCCTTTTTGAACTTTTGAAATTTTCAATTTTCTTTGAAACCTAGCAAGGCAAACAGCCTTTTATCTTAAAATGTTTTGAGTGGCCACACCACATCTTTATTTTTATCTCATGTCACACTTGATTGAAAGATTCTTCGCCGCTAAAATAACATGATGAAGACATGGGAATTATTTTTGTCTTACTTTCTACTGAAAGCTTGAAAGAAACCTGTTTCTTCATATGGAAGGAGAAGAATTAGAATTCTAATTAGAACATATCTTGCACGCATACATAGATGTATGCTCCCCAAGGATAAATGCATACACACATGTACACGCACACTCTAAAGACAAACCAGGATGTATGGATTGCTAAATTCACACAATAGTAGGATTTCCAAGTTAGTCATTCAGATTTGCCCATATAGCTTTAAATTTTACCCTGTTGCACATACACACGATAGCAATCTTGAATTAACTGACCCAATACACTAATTTACCATCCCTTGACATAGTGCAGAAAAGAGGGGCATTCACTTAATGAACCATCTTCAACTGTGAGTCAATGTGCATTTGGTGGCATACTCGGTGGCTCACCGTTCAGACCCTGTTAGAAGATAGAAGCAGTCTTTTTCTCCTGAGCTCCTCCATATAATTTCCCAAGCTAGTAAGTATGTAAGCACTTCCAAAATCTGAGTAGCACTTGAGCCAGAGAAAGTTTCGTTATTGAAGCATACTTGTTCCACTGAAGCACAGGAAAATTAACGGCTAAAGTTTCTGATAATTTTGGATGCCCTCTCTGAGATACCAAGGACTGCATTTTTTCAAAGTAGCTGGTGTAAGATACCAAGTACAGGACACCATTTATACCAACTTCAGCTGTAGCTGAGAGTGTTCAGAACTTTTGTGTTTTAATCTGCAGACTTCCAAGCAGATGCCCAGAAAATGAAGAACCTAAATTAATGATCACCCCTTAAAAGTTTAAATGACTTAATTAGTATCCTAGGGAATCTGTGGTGGAAGCCAGGGTAGACTAGTTCCTTCCCTCTCTGGAGCAATATTAATTTTCTTAGCCATGAAGTGATCACAGAATCACAGAATCGTAGGGGTTGGAAGGGACCTCGAGAGATCATCGGGTCCAACCCCCCTGCCAAAGCAGGCTCCCCAGCTCATATTGCACAGATAGGCATCCAGGCGGGTCTTGAATATCTCCAGAGATGGAGACTCCACCACCTCCCTGGGCAGCCTATTCCAGTGCTCTGTCACCCTCACTGTGAAAAAGTTCTTCCGCATGTTGGTGCAAAACTTCCTGTGTTCCAATTTGCAGCCATTGCCCCTAGTCCTGTCTCCACAGACCACTGAAAAGGGGCTGGCTGATTCCCCCTGCATCCCATGCTTAAGATAGTTATAAACACCAATTAGGTCCCACCTTAGTCTTCTTTTCCGTAGACTGAACAGTCCCAGCTCACTAGTCACAGGCCTCCGTTCAGACTCTGCTCCACTGATCACAACCCTCTGGGCTCAGTCTGACAGCCAGTTCTCAACCCACCTCACTGTCCACTCATCTATCCCTTGTTCTCTGAGTTTTTCTATCAGGATGTCATGGGAGACAGTGTCTAAAGCCTTGCTGAAGTCAAGGTAGATGACATCTACTGCTCTCCCACCATCTACCTAGCCGGTGATGAGATCATAGAAGGCTATGAGATTGGTCGAGCATGATCTCCCCTTGGTGAATCCATGCTGACTACTCCTCATGACCTTCTTCTCTTCCAGTTGCTTGGAGATGGCATCCAGAACAAGCTGTTCTATCACCTTTCCAGGGACAGAAGTGAGGCTGACTGGCCTATAGTTGCTAGGTTCCTCCTTCTTGCCCTTTTTAAAGACTGTAGTGACATTGGGTATCCTCCAATCCTCGGGCACTTCTCCTGTTCTCCGAGACCTGTCGAAGATGATAGAGAGCGGCTCCGCAATCACTTCCGCCAGCTCCCTCAGCATATGTGGGTGCATCCCATCCGGGCCCATGGATTTGTGTACATTAAATTCCTTTGAGATGCTCCTGGACCACCCCCACCTCAACTAGAGGGAAGCTCTTCATTTCCCAAACATTACTACTTTCATCCAGTGTCTGTGGGTCCCGAGGGGCCTTTGGAGTGAAGACCGAGGCAAAGAAGGCATTCAGTATCTCCACCTTCTCTTCATCCCCCATTACCAGGACACCCGCCTCATTCAGCAAGGGGCCTACATTATCCCTGGTCATCCTCTTACTATTCACATATCTAAAAAACACCTTTTTATTATCCTTTATGTGCCTTGCTAACTTCACTTCCAAGTGGGCTTTAGCCTTCCTAGTTGCGTCCCTACAGGCCCTGACAACTTTCCTGTATTCTTCCCATGTGCTCAGACCCTTTTTCCATAGTTCATAGACCTTTTCCTGCAATTCCCTGCCTTGTTCCTTCACCTCCTAATCTCAGCTAAAAATAAATCATCAGCCTGCTTTGTTTTGTGGTCCTCTATCACCCTGAATGGTTATCCATAGTTACCACAAAACAGGCAAAATATGCTCCCATGGGTTTTTAACTCGCTCAGTGAGCTGTAATTTCCCTCCTCGTCCCACCATCAGAGTCTCACCACATGCTTTGTCTGTTTCCCTGCTTCACTCTCCTCTTCTTTATACCATTCAGGATATCTTACCCAGTCCTTCTTTTCCCAGATTCTTCTCCAATATGTCTGTCTCTCCATTGCCAGCCACTTTTTTTTACTCTCTTAGCTACTGGTCCTAGTTTCCCATTGCATTCTTTTTGTGCAGCCCATTATATTCTTTTTGTGCAGTCTCGGTGTCTCATTCCCCCCACCGCCCACTGCCCCTTGTCTTCATCTCTTTGGTCAGCCACTTGCTCCTAGATCTTCGGTCCTTGTGTGCCTGGGGATCATGACTTGGCGTAGCTGTGTTGAGCTCTCCTTCCCCCCAGTTCCCAGTCTGACTTCAGTCCCTCCGTCCCCTCTGCCTGCACAGTTCCCTCCCATCTTGGGGTGGTGGCATGGCCCCTGCCCATGCTGGTTCCTGACAGAAACTTCTCCTAGGACAGTAAAAAGCAGCTTTAGTCTTTTAACTCCACCTCTCTCCCCCCTGCCCCCTCCCCCAAATCCAAGAATACGACAAAAAACTCCATAAATATATATACATATACTGGTAATGGTGCAAGCATGGTAAAGTTCCATATGGTGAGAACATTTGAGATGGACCGAAAGGCTTCTGGGTCTGGAAGTTGCTTACGGCAGCAATGAACTACACGTTGCACGCCCTCTGAGGAAATGCAATCTGAATACAAACCAGAAAGTAAAGGAGGAGGAGGGACAGAAGGCTGAGATGTTTCTCTTGTGAATCTGTCCAAGTTTCTGTGCTGCTGCTTTTGCATAGATTGTTGTGGCAAGTAATCTTGGAATCCTATTCCAAACAGCAATTAGGGAGAGGCTGAGCCTGGTGAGTATCTACATGTCTGCAGCAGAGTTGGGAGAGGGCCATCTGCTGTGCAGGATTTTAGGACTGTTTTCTTCTTCTAAGTGCTCCGCGTGTGGCAAGTGAATTTTAAACAGACAAGTCAAAATATTCATGCTGCAATGTTGCTGATGAATAAAGCTTAACAATGTGATTTCATGTGTGTGTGTTTGTATATTTATTTATTTATTTGTGCTCATTATGTGGAAAATAAAATCACTACTCTGATGTGTTTGTGCTAATGGAAAATGAAGCCATTTACACTCCATAGTTAATGTGATTTTATGGGATTTGTTGACATGGCAAGTTTATTTTAGACATATGAAGACCCAGGGGAGTGGGATTATAATAGCAACATTAATTTGTCATCTTAGTGCTAAGAAAGGAAAAAAAAATCCCAAACTTCCTCTGCTTTGTTTTACCTGCAGGGGTTCTGAAAAAGCAGCTGTCACTTTTTTTAGTGTTATTTAGTATATGCCATCATTTTTCATGTGGCTGTCGAATGGATGCAGCAGCTATGCTGGGGGAAAAGGAAGCTCTCCACCTACTCCAAGCCCGGAACAAAGAGCTTGATCTTGGAGACAAGCACGGAGAGTGAAAAGGGAGTTTCTCTACATGAATCCGGTTGTTCTGTCATGGAGATGATGGCAGTGGGTTTCTGTCTCTAGTCCACTGTTGCTAATACTGATTTCTGTAAGTTGATGGAGCATGGAGTACCTTGTTACCAAATGCCATCAAGGACATGTTTTGCAACCGTTGCTGTACCACAGTTGTACAGTGCTGTGCTCTGAAGTGTTATGAAGGCCCTTAGGCAGTCTAATGTAAAAATGTTCGCTGAAGAATCATGAAGACAACCAGCATCATCCAAGGATGAATTTTAACTTGAAAATAAAATCTGTCATTGGGGTCATTGCTTCTGTAATTTTTTTCTTTTTTTTTCAGACACAAGAATAGTTTAGATCTATTCTTGGCAGTTAATCATCTTTGGTAATCCTTTTAAATAATTCAGTAAGTCTCTTCTGTGAGTTATGCATTGCTTCTTGTAAAGAATGGCATCAGAGTCCAGCCTTTCATCAGTGTTAGGAATGTATAAACCAGCAGATCCAAAAATGTTTCAGAGCTCCCATCTGTACGGTAGTATCAAAGGTGGTTGTTGGGGTGAGATCATTTACAGCCCCTCTTGTGTTTTTCTCCCGATGAAAATCTGCATGTTTGGGCTGGATGGGAGCAACAGCAGGCACCAAGAGAGACAAGTGCCCTGACACTCACCAGCTGCTTACTCCAGGCACCAGCCTCTCACTCTCCCGTTGCCAAGCATTCTGTGAGCAGGTAAGTGTGCTGAACGTGTGATTTAAGGTTTCCTGTTGGCTGAGCTGCCTGGTGCTCACAGGCTCTCCTTTTTTAGGTTTCCTGCATCAGAGAGTTGGTGGCTGGTCTTCTAAGACACACGGTTTTCTCTTGTTTGTCTGGATGTCAACTGAAACCAGTTGGTTGGCTTTAAGTCTTTTATAAAAATGACTCTCTAAGTAAAAGCTTCCCTTCAAGGTGTCCAACGACCCACAAAACCCCTAAAAATAAGAAGTTCCCTCTTGTTCAGAAATAGGGCAGTTCTCCCATGAGGAGTGCAGGGACACTCTCTGTTGGCTTTTTTTGTGGGCCTCTTCAGTTGGCAGAAGTGAGGCCTGGAGATGCTAAGTGACAGTTCGGGCATGTCTGGGGAACCCAGACCCCAAATTCTTGAGTCTCAGTTGAAGTGACGGAAACTCAAGTTCTTACCCTTTGTCTGAAAAAAAGAAAAAGAAAAAGGAATGGAGAGCATTTTATCCCCCCCCCCCCATTTCTTTGTGCATGAAGCACAGAAAAAGCGTGCAAGTGAGAGAAAGTGCCTTCCTCTAAGGATGTGAATACTCCTGTTGATTTCAGTAGGAGACAGAGCACACCTAGAGCTGGGAGGAAGCCCTCTGATTCCTGCCTTGCTGTATCCTGCTTGTGCACATGGAGTTAAACAAACAGCTCAGCTAAATCTGAGTTAGGAAGATGATTCCTGTATGCCAGGAGGGATAGGACTGTTGGCTGGTTTTGCTCCCCTCTGTTACAGGTGGCCTGATCTGCTTCAAGCAGTTGTGGAGCATATTAACCCCACAAATTCTCATGCCTACAGTAATTTTGTGACTTTATGGTGTTGTACAAAGTATGCAGGCTTCAGTTTGTTACTGGGTGTTGAAAAATGTGTTACGGTGTGTGATAATATATAACTAAGTAAAGTGGATTTCCTTTTAGGTTTTCTTCAGCTCAAATATATGTTATGTATTTTCTTCAACTCACTCAGAGAATCATCTACTGAAAGAGGCATGGCCAGGGTGTCAGGATTTAATTCCCAGGCCCATCAAAGTTTCCTGTGCAATGGTTAAGCAAATCTATTAGGACTGGGTCTGAGAAATTTAAGGATATAAATCCAGATATCATGAACCTTTGGCTGCTGCTGAATCCTTAGTTCCACAATTGCTAATTAGGTCACTCAGCATTATGGCTTCTGAGAGTCTCTTTCCTCAGAAAATAATTCTTCCCATGGATGTTTAGGAGTCAAGGGATCGAAGCTAGGACTGAGGACTGAATAGCTTTAGCAGTAAATTTATATATATTTCCTCATCTCTAAGTTGCGGGGGAGCTAAGGTAACAAGCTCTACCATCTCCTCACCTCACAGGCATGCTGGAAGCATTAGAGATCATGAGAGAAACAGGTATGAGTCCCTCCAAGTACTACTGGATGTCCTTACAGACTTAAGTGCTTGTGATTTTTAAAAAGGAAAAAAACGATATTAAAATTTGAAATATTCTAATTTATGAAGTCAGAGTTTGGCCAGGACAGTGGACTTTAATCTACTACTCTTGCAGGGATTGTGTTTGGTACTCTCTTAATGCAAGTACATAAGATGTCATTTAGCTTTTCACCTGGAAAATAGCATTTCGATCCACATCCTGTGCTAAATTCATCCCGTGGTATTGAATTGGTGAGAGCAGATAGGTGTTACAAGTTACCATGGCACCTCCTTGGTGATTTCCACTTCATGGTTCCCTTGAGGAGAAGTGTCTTTTATGTGAGTACTGAATTTTTTACGACACTGTTTCCTAGGACAGTGTGTTTGTATTAAATGTTCCTTTTTCTATTTTTGTTTTCAGTTATAACACTGAAACAGAGCTTTTCAGAACAAATGTTTTTCTTTGAGGACACAAACTGCATGTGTTAAATGTTATGAACTCAAACCACAGGCCAAGGGTATTTGCCTTGCTAGCTTGCTTGGCAAGTAATGTGTTTGTGACTTGGCAGCATTTTGGGAAGCCAGCAAGACAGAGGCTTCTTGACATAGGGGTGGCCTGTATTTAGGAATGAATTAAAGTTTCATTCTTCATATTAAGGGTGTCACAGAGGTTGCTAGCTCCTCTCCAGAGGAGACAGGCAGCTGAGCTGTTCCGAAGATAAAAGCTCACTGCCAAATAATCTGTTGAGCAAATAACTGGCTGTGCCTGCAGAGTGCAATGATACCATGACTGCTGGAGAAACAGCACTGCAAATGTCTGACAACTGTAAACTCTCACAAACTTTAATCTCACAGGCTTATTGCTCACAAACTTAATTAGTTATCACAGTGAAATGCACAAAGCCGTTTATTGTGTGACATTCTGCAATGATAGAGGAATAGGTGGCACCTTGCAGCTATTACATGTCAGAGTCTTGCTGTGTTTTCAGGAGGCACTAAGGTGGCAGTATTTTTTCTCTTATTTGTAAAACTTGAATTTTATATGTATTCCAGATAAACAGGATTAGGTTTAATTAACTGTAGTTTTCCTCAGTGTGAATTGATTTGCTATCATACCTATGCTATAATTTAATTAATGGCTTAATAGATGCTTACATTAATATTTTTGGTCCCATCTGCCTGGCTTTCCCTTGCAAATAAATATCCATGTTATGGTTAACAAATCAGTGAGTGCTGAAGAACAGAATTACCTTTCCTTCTGTGGTGCAGACTGACTTTGAAAACCATGAGTGACAGCGGTGGGAGGGCAGGCACCACTAAGTTACAGGGAAGTGCATCTATATTCAGTTTGGGTTGAAGTGAGATGTCTCTCCCAGTTGTCCCCACTGACAGGGTTTTAGCTGGCATTGTACAGTAGTCTTGGAGTGCATGAACTGGATTCCTTTCGTATGGTACTAAACAGAAAGTCAAGCTGTGGCACTCAGCCCAAGCAGTCAGAGCGGAGGTAACCTGAAGTAAAATACCAAAACCTAAACTGTATGCTGCTGGTGTCAAAACCTCTGCATCAACAGTTTCACTCCACAGAGTGGTCCACACTACTTGCTGATGTAAACCGAGCTAAAAGGTAGCACAAACGAGAACCTTTTTTCTGTTGATAATTTCCGGAAAATGGGAAAGTGACCCTCATCTATAGAAAGGCATGCCTCACAATGTGTATTTTTTCAGTAGTCAGGAAAGAAACATCATTCTTGAGCATTATTACTGATTATTTAAATTGCACCATTTGAATTGCTGTGCAATTGAAAGATCAGAAATAAAGATGCCAGGAAATAGTCGAATCTGCTCCTCCAGTTTCTTTCTACTGCTAGATAATCAGTTTTTGATGGAAAACTTTGTCAATGCATTGCCTCCTTTATAGTCAGCACCTTTGACTTCTTTTAGTTACCCCTGTCCCACTGTTCCTAAAATATAAAATCACTTGTAATGAAACTTAAGATGCTTTGAATCAGCTTAGACATGTTCATTTTGTGCTTGCTGCTGTGATAAACATACTAGGTGTCGGGGGCTTCTCAATAAACCAGCACGTACACCCGCTTGTATACAGACATGGCTGATCCAAACAGTTAATACATTTGAAGCCAAGAGTGCCTGACATTTATCAGATCAGTTCTTATAAGTTAGGAATATAAATATTATGAGAAATATTTAATAACATGTATTAACATATATTATTATGCAACATAACATATATTATTATGCAACAACAATGGTAATAATAACAACACAACATTATACATTTATGAATATATGGCAGTGAATAAAGTAAATTCTTAGCCTTATAAATGGCAAGTGCTTTTCCCTGGAATATTTTTCATGAAGCTTTCCTTTCTTACAGTCTGTAACATGGTACCCATAATAGAATAAAATGCAGAGAAAGCATAGAAATACACAGAACAGTCATTATATTTCATTCCTAATGAGATAAGGAAGAGCAGATTCCTTAGGTCCAAACCAACGGACTTTTTATTGGCTTCAAAGAATTTCGGCCATATAGATTCAGTTTTTTAGTCCTCATGTCTACGTCACTTACATTCACGGGCTGACTTGTCTGTGCCAGGATGTAGTGCAACTTGAGGAGGATTTTCATTATGCTCACTCAAATGGCCATTTCTTCACAGGACAAGTTCTTTTCTCTGAAATCCTCTTTTCTTGGACCCTGCAGGAAAGCATCAGAGTGAGACATACTGTGATTTATTTATTAGAGTGGCTGGGTCAGGCATGTGGTGATAGTTTATTCCAAGTGCAAAACAGTGTGCAGTGAATAGAAACACTTTGATATGATTTTCCTCTTATAGCAGCTTTTCAGTCTCTGAGAAGCAAAACTGAGTATATATTCAAGTGTAAGCTGGAGTGTTTTCCTATTTTCTGAGTTGGCATGAGCCTTATGTGTCCTGGTTTGGGAAACACTCTTGTTCTGCAGTGTGTCTCGGTACAGACAAACATTTAGCCATGCCTGTGGTTTCCCGAGGAAGAGAAAGAACATGCTAGGAAAACATGTTGTGGGATGTCCAAGCATTCAGGGAAAGAGGGTCGGGACCCGGAACCTCCTTGTGTACTCCTATGAGAAGGGAGGACTTGCAGAAGAGGGTCCTGGCTCTGGTCTACAGGAGGACAGCAGAGGAGCCCTGAGAGTATGTACTGCTGGGAGGGTTCCTGGGAAATAGTGAAGCAGGTCCGGTTGATCACTGGAAGAGATT
Source organism: Zapornia atra (assembly GCA_013400835.1). Classification (NCBI taxonomy): domain Eukaryota; kingdom Metazoa; phylum Chordata; class Aves; order Gruiformes; family Rallidae; genus Zapornia; species Zapornia atra. The sequence goes on from VZTU01000477.1 coordinate 15,008, forward strand.
GTCTCCCGTTGATGTAGTAGGATAACCCTCCAGTACTACATGGAGAACACAGTCTTGTTCCCCTGATACTTGTCTGGAGGTGGTGGCAGAGGAGGACTTCAAGCTTTAACAGAGACTACCGAACCTTGATATGAGAGGAAAAAGGGAACCCTGGAATATGGCTTACTGGGAATGGACAGTTTGCTCTGCTTGTTCATCGTTTATTGGAAAAAAAGGGGAAAACATATTTGAGGACACTGTAAATCCAGGTAGCACATAGCTGTCATTTATTCATCAAGAAAAAAAGAGGTATATTTTTGTTCATGAGCAATCTTTTCACTTTTCTTCTTTTAAAGCACAACAACAGTTAATGATTAATAGACACAATCCACAGTGCTGCCAGCAAGATACCAGCCTAAGTGTGGGGGAAGTCTAAATAATTAAAGGGAAAAGGTGACAGAGGCAGATGTTAGTTCTGGGTAAGAAAGTCTTCATTGCCTGGGTATTTGCCCAAATAAAAGGGAAAAATTACCGTTTGAGTAGTGCAATCTGTAGTCTTCATGACGCACTTCCTGTGGGGGCAAAAGAAACGAGAGGGCCAGCAGGGCTGAGTGTTTCTAAACTGGTAGAAATGGATGCAAACCCCCTTCATTTCTAATTGCATTACAACACATCAGCAGGCTTGCAACATGAACAGCTTGTCAGACAGAACTGGGCAGCATTCCAGAAAATAACCTGAACACCCTAAAGCAGAATGAATGATGATCACCTTCACAAGAGTGACTTTGCTCCATGGACATTCTGGCAGTCACAGGAGACCCTGTACACTTGAAAAGAAGGTTGGCAGTTTTCAGAATGGCAAATGTTGAGCAAAAAACTAGCTCCAGACTTCCAGAGTGATGAAAAACAGAGGTGTCCAAAATAAACACACACTTCCCAAAGAGCAAGCTTTAGTTTGTTCAGCTGTCCATTCTGGTGCTGTGTGTCATGGACACAGGTGGAAAATATTAGTTCAGATTCTTGTCAGGAGAGTAAGAGGATCCTTTCCAGCATCTTTTGAACAAACTCTGTAATTGTTGTCTCATCTGACGCTTTGGGTAATTTAGTTTCCTTTAATTTCTAGTTACAATTTAGCAAGTACCATATCACAGGCTGTCCTCTCTTCTACAGAAAAAGTTTTCTAGAGCCTAATTTGTCCTTTTTGCCCAAACAATAACAGTAAGGCAGTTGTTAAAAGTGTTCTGGTGATGCAAAATTAGAAGGTGGAAACAGTAGCCACATCAAGCTCTTGATAGCATCATGTCCTGGACAAAGCTATCCAGACCTTTGAGGTGGTTACAGTAGTAGCCGTGCCATGTGCAAGGGAAGAGTGGTGTGTTGATGTTGCTCCCTGTGGTGTGACAGTTCAGCTTTCTGTCAGCTGCAGCATTCTTGGGAAAAGCCGTGGTAGTGAGTATAAAGAGAATCATTCAGCAAAGTGAATTTGAGATCCTTGACTGTTTCCGGATTTCTTGAAGAATTTATGTCTACAATTTGTGTCTATCCTGCCCTCTTGTTAAGCTCTTGGTGCTAGTTCTAGGATGCTGCTTGCATTAACTCATTGTCTCACTCCTGTTAAACTTTTCTAAGAGGATGGTATTGCTCACTGTCTTCTTCTGGCTTACTGCTTTTGAAAGAATGAGCTGAGTCTATCAAAATCAGATAGACCCAGCGCAGTTGTGCTAACCAGGTAGGTGACTGCATAGCACCCTGGTCATGGGGATGAGTCTGGTAAACACCGCAAAGACTTCAGAAGTTTGTTGCATACATACACTTTACCATAATTCAAGGGAGGCCCTATTAAAAAAAAAAACCAAAACTGTATTTTTCCTCTAACATTTTTCATTGTGCCTGTCACTTGTAGGTGGCAATGAGCTAACACCTTTTCATGTTGATATTCTCACTCTTGAGCCCTTTAATTAGGATCCTGATGTACATGCTGTGTGGAGAATAAGAACTGGAATTCATTTTTAACACTTTTTCATCCAGTAACTCCTGAAAGTTAAAAAAAAATAAATCCATAAAATTACAAGGCAATCTGCCAAACATAAGCTTGTACTTAATATCCTGAAGAGGATACTGTGCTGCACAACTGATTTCTACCCTGGCATTTAACTACACATGTTCGCTATGCTTTCATCAAAGGGGAAGTTTGTGACCAAGTAACATTAAGTGGCTCTCCACAACCAAAGTTGTGTGCCTGCTTGAAGTATTCCAGAAAGGCACCAAAACAACATAAAGGTGAGTAATAGAGGTTAATGTCCTTTCCAAGAAGGTTTTAAATGAAGGGGAATCACAAATGTATTTGGGATTCTTTTCCCAGAAGAGTCACACTCGGTAATACTAGGATCAAAGGCTGAAGAGAGGAACTGGCAAATACTAGTAATTCCTTGGATGTCAATGAGAAGTAAAGATGGAAAAAGAAAAAGTAGCAAGTGAAGTCAAACAAAAGAAGGTTGAAGGAGGAAAGAGGCTGTGGCTGTGGCGGAAGAAAGGTGATTGAACGCATAGGAGTAGGAAGAGCTCCATGGTCCAGACTCAGAAGTGTTTAGCTAAACTACAGTCAACTCTCGTATGTCAATGAAACTCAGTAATATATTCTGTTGCTTATTTAGATGTGAAACATCTATAGCGGTGTTTCCTGGAGGCATTTTGCCTGCAGAGACTCGAGCTGTAGCAACTACCTTCCCACGGTGACAGTCAGTGAGGAAAACTGTGGAGAGGCCGTGTCCTGATCCCACCACTCTTTCCCATCTGGTAACGCTGAGATGATTTTCCCTCCCCTGCTTAACAACTTTGCAGCCAAAGGCTGCTGCAGTTAAGTACCAGAGCCGTGCCTAACAGAAGGGTCTCAGAGAGGAATTACAGGTGAATATGAGCAGTTTGGAGGATGAAGGAAGGACTGGAGCACAAGGCCTTAATCTGAGACCATCTGGGTATTAAAGAGGGTGCGCATCTAATTCTGATGGAGGGTGAGATGGAGACTTTGGTTGCATTGGGTTTTCTGAAGCAAAACCAATGTATTTATTGTGATCTTTAAGGGAAGTGGAAAATAGGGTTTTTTTGAGCAACAATTTTTGTGTGGCCAGTGTCTATTTAGGCTGTTGACAGCAGTTCTAATGCTGTTCCTAATAGAGCTAAATTACGGAATAGAGGCTTCATTTTTATTCATCAAATAACACATTGAAAGTCTGCAGTGATTCTGAGTAAGAATGGGGAAAAAATAAAAAATTTGTGTGACCCGCTTGATTGCTACATCTGTCATGTTTCTCCTCTAATCCTGATTTTTCTTTCCACTATTTTAACACCTTTGAGTTTGATAAATTATTTCCAAACATGGAAATTATGAAAACTACAATAACTGGCTGTAAAACTGCTTAGATATTGCACTTTGTAAAACCCCATCATATTTACAAAATACTCAGAAGCTGATTTATTACAGCTTCTGAACACCCTCTACTTCTCAATGGATGTTTTCCAGGGCTCCTGTAACTTCTGGAATTCTGCTCTCATTTTGGCACATGAGAAATTGATGTACCAACCAGCTTGCCTAAGCTGATGAGAGAGTCTGTTGTAGAGGTAGATACTGACAGATTTAAAACCCCAAACTAATATTTTAAACCCACACTTTAAACAGGTCAATGGATTGTCATAGTATTTTCAATTTGGCTTCCTTATATGAAGCTGACAAAAGTAATGTTTTCAGTGCACTGATATCCTTCACTCATTCTATTCTCTTGTGCTTTCTTGAGGTAGGAAAGGTGCCTTCTACTTTCATTTTTCAGTTGGCTTGCAAAGGAGTTTAATCACCTTTTATTCACTGTAGAGTATCTCCATCTAAAGAGTTCACTTACTGACAGAAAGGTCAATGAAATCATAAGGGAACCATCGATGTTTCCATTCCACATCCATGCTGTAAAGTGCACAGGCACTCTTACTCTACCTGCTATCAAGAACACCCTCAACATTTCTCAGAAGAAAATAACAGTTTTTCTCTGTTTGGTGGAAACATCTTTTAGCTTTCATCTCAAAGATTCAGACAAGTAGGCATAACTGTAGGCTTTTCTTAAAATCAGCTGCTCATGAACAGGTGTGCAGGTGTGGATTAGTTGTTAATAGGTGAGGTCACTGATGAAAGCTGGGTTACTCATCAAAAGATCCACCCTGAAAATGTGGACCTTGAAAGACCTGTGCTTCTGACTTTGGGCATAGACCATCAAGGGCTCTTGATTCTACTAGGTTTCATGTTCTAGAGCACTCAGCATTTGGCAAAAGCTTGCCAAACCTGAGATATTTTTACTAAAACAGTTTGTGTTCCACACGTTGACATTTTCTTACAAGCATTCATCAGAACATTTCCAGTGAGTTTAATTCCTGAGTAACAGGAGCCATAAGATTTTCACCAAGCAAACCTACAATAGGATATATTTGGGTCAAACTACAGCATGCATCTTCAGTGCTAAATTACTATCCTCTCTGCTATTGTTAGTCCAGGCAGCTGATAGCTAGTTGAAACACAAGAGAAGCTGATATTAAAAATTACTGAACAGCAGCTAACACGGCCAGATAAGTGATACTATGTCATGTAATTATCTTGATAGTTGAGGAGGCACTGTTGCTACCTATTCAAGTGATATGCTTTAGTTATATATAGAAAACCACGGCACTATGACTTTGGACTGATTTAGATGCCTTTGTCTGGTCAGAATTAAATGCAAATTTTGCAAGAGAAGTAACCTTGAAATGCCCATGAAAAAAATATTCAGAATGTTCAAGCATTTGGAATAGAGCTTGTGAACAAAGATGATTCTCTATTGAATTAATTATAAATGATGTGGGCAAAAACTCAAGAATTTTTCCTTGAGGAACCTAAAATCATATTTTTAAAAATGCTTTTATAGTAGATAGTCGTGGGTTTTCTAAGGAATTAAGCTTATGTTCCATATTGTGTTATCACTGCCATATGGATTATCTTTGCCTCACCCACCTAGACACCACGAATTGTTGGTGACAACATCTATAGCTCCTGCTCTGATTCTGTGCTAGATTATTTTAAAATAGCGATAGCAACGTTTCAGAATTACCGTCTGTAGATGTGATTCTGCGCTGGGAGCACAGCCTGACATAATAGCACAGCTACTTTACTACATTGCTAGAAGGATAAGATTTTAAACACCTGTTCAGATATGAGTGATACATTTTCTTCTCATTTCTCTACACTGAAAACTCATTTTCCTCTGAAGATAAAAGTAGTTCCTCCCGCCAAATCCCCGAACACCCTCATTTCCACCCAGGAGCCTGCTGACCCCTCAGAAGCAATCCGTTCCTCCCAAACTCAAATCAGCCTGTTCCAGATGGAACAGGTCCATGCATCGGAACAAGGTTTTGAAGAAGGTGATTGGACTAAAACTGCATACTTGACCTGGTTGCTGCTCTTTTAAATTGCCCCTAATATATCAATCTGTTCAGACCAGATACATACAGAGTCGTTGCACCTCATCTGTGGGAGAAAAAAGTATTTGAGCTTTTAACAGGAAGTATGTCAGCCCTATTAAGAAATTACATAACAGAATGGAAGAGGTTTATTTAGCACCCAGAGAGCAAGTCACAAATATGATGGAAGACAAATGCGAGGTGAACCACAATCTGGCTTGGTCTCAACTTAGTTTCTATACCATGCATCCTATTTTTCATTGTGTGCTTGGATCTCTGCAAGTTCAATACTTGGCAACACTGTGTGCTCTGGTAGGTCCATATGAATATGGAATTGTGGTGTAGATAATGCTCAGAGGCCAGTTATGGGGAAGAACATATAATGTCTGGACTAATCAAAGTGTATTTCTTGCACTTAGATTGGGGTTAGCTCTGCATATAGCAGGCCAGAGCAAGTCATCTGTATATAAAATGAAAATGCCTGCTAGGGAGATACTCAGTCTGTAGAAGTAATTCATACTCAAGTACAGAAAGCAGAATTTAAGAGACTACAAGAGTATTTCAAGAATATCTTTGCTGTTATAAAATGAAACTCTTCATGTTGAATCTTGAGTTTCTTTTCTGATTCTGTACTCTAAATGCAATTTTGAGCGAAGATTTTGTTTAGAAGTCAGAAAGCTTTGCAGAAGCTATAAAAAAAATTACTGGCAAGTTAGATATTGTTAAGCTAAGTCATACTGTGCAGGCCTTCTGTGAAAAATTAGCTCCAGAACTTACTGTGCTGCTTAAATGAGGCCTGTACTAAAAAGCAAAATTATTTGCACTACAAATAGATTAATTAATTTCTTAATCTGTGGGGCATACCTATAGTGGAAGCAGTTCTTCAACCTCAGTTTAGCAACAGTAGTTGTATCTGTCTGTACACCTCCTCTGATATAGACCTGCTAATCCCCCCCATGAAGGGCTTAAATACCTCTTTGATACCAAAACATTTTTCTTTGTTCCGTAAATGTCTGGTGCCACTTACTCTAAACTGAAAAGAAGTGGGATTTACTGCCTAATGTCCTATAGTGAGCTACGAACTCAGAGCCAATGAGCAGTGTCAAATAGTGCCTTTTTCAAAGCAATCGTTTTGATAAAACATTCTTTAACACATTCTGTAGGCCTATAAAAAGACCTGTCAACATTGCAGATGCCTGGTGTTAGGTTTTTCATTACTACCTCTGACTTTTGCAGATATAATGGATAATTTCTAAAATTTTGTTTCAGAAACTTTTAGCAGTGCTGATCCCAGCAGAACAATTGCTGTAGTGCTGTGTAGTACAAGCACTTCTCTGAGCATTTATCCACCCACCATTTCTGTTTTGACCCAAATTCACAGTTGCACTGACCTCTGCAGAGACTGAGCCTTTAGGGTTGCCTGAGAGGGAATTAAAGACAAACCAGGAACTGAGTGTCCATGTAATCATGGCTCTTCTGAAGGGAACGTGTGGGACCTTGAGAGGATGTTGGTTTAAGGTCTTAAAGTGTCTCATCTCTTTCTTGTCCCCAAACTGGAGCAAGCCTTGTTCCTCAACCTACCTCAACACCCCAAAACCAGGGTGTTTTTGCAGATGGGCAAACTGGGATGTTTCTTGGGGTGGGTTTTGTCCAGTCAGGTGAAGGTACTCATGTCTCAGGATTCTGAAATAGAATATGGAGTGTCAGCAAATGTGGCATCATCGTGGTAATTGTATTTACCTGTTAAATGCATTGTGCACTTGCTTCACACTAAAATAGAAGTGTATTTTTGATTTGGTCCTCTCATCTTAATTTGATCTTCTTCGTATTAGTCAGAGCAATAAATGTGTCAGTTCTTCATCAAGCAGAAATGCAACAGAAAGAAAGTTAAGTGGCATTTGAATGCACAGACTTTGTATTTATCTCAAGGTTACCTGAAGGAAAAAAAAAAAAAAGAATTATATCACTGTCAGATTGCTGTCCTGTGTAAGGCGTGAAAACAAGCTGGTGAAGGCAATGTATGTAAAATACAAGACAAATGTTATTTCAAATGCATGCTGGTATTTATTGAGACCTTGCAGAGTCATAATTAGATTTAATTCAATACAAAGGTCTTGGATAGAATGAGCAACAATAGCAACTCTTACAGTGCAGATATTGCTGCTTTGGGGATTTTATCAGTATTATAAAACTTTATGAAAGCTCCAGAATTATTGCCAAAGAAGAGAAAAAGCTAGAGCACTCAAATAGTGGCATTGAACCAGAAGAAAAAAAGTAGAAATTGTCAACTTTTTACAAAGAAACTTTACGTTTCATTTGAGGAGGGATGGGTGTGTGTGTTAACATGTATCAGTATGTGCTAAGCATGCTATATAAAAGTAACTTGTCATCTATCAAAGTTTAGTGGTAGAACAAAATGAAGATGAATTTACAAATGTCTTCACATTAAAGATTGATTAAGCCTGAAATACTCTCTTTAGTTCACCTGTTTGACATGCTGCGTATACAGAATTTATAGGGAGTGTTTTAATGTTATTCACTGTGTATTATGTATTCAGAATATAAGACTTCACCTCAGCTGATGTTACTGCTTGATAGTCTAGGTATATTTCTGAATAGAAACTCATGAAGGTCGTTTCTTTTGGAAATTCTGTAGTGTTGGCCTTTGTGGAAGACTCTATGTAATTTTAGGGTTTGGGTTTTTTAATGACACTGACACATTAAAATGTACACTGGTATGGTATAAAGGATCTGTTACTGACTGCATACTTTTAAATAAATGAAAGTGTACCCAATACATGTGGCATGTCATTTTTCAGTAGATAAACCAATTTTTGTGCTATTTAATTCACCAAGAGGTGGCAGCCTTCACTCAGTTCCCTCTGGACTTGTTTTCTGATGAAGGTTGACCAGGTGTTTATCTGATATTGACATGCATGCACAATGGTTGGTGGAGATTTGGAGATGATTCCCAGACTGTCCTTTGTTGGTATTCTGTATTCTTGATCTGGTAATGAAATAACTGGAAAAAGATAAAATGAGTAGGAAATTTATGTAGTTATGAAGAAGACTTGGCACTGCTTCACCTTTGCTGCCATTCCCAGTCCCTGATGAAATCAGGATTGGAAGGTTTGTTCTGTTCTGTCTTGATTTCAGGGAGAAGTGGTCATCCATTTCAACACTGGAAGATCTGGCCAGTGATAGGTACTTGATGCATTTGTAAGAACATGCATAAAAAACATTATTAAAAACTCATTTATGTGCTCTTGTGCTATTACATATTCTTTATTTTTAATGCAATTAATGTTACCAGAAAACACAGCATATTATGATTTCCCCTCTCTGGAGGATGAAGCCTGATGGCCACTCTGCTGTTGTCATGGATGTGTCCAGATGGCTTCTGCCTGCCAGACAGCTATCAAAACTGTCCAAATATTCTCTTCTTTGATGACACACTGGCAATATACTATTGATAATGTACTATTGATAATGTTTGTTTGTTAATTATTTCTTATCTTTGGGTAAGTAGTATGGTAAATCTAACATAAAGAATTCAGGTAGGATTTCTGTTGGTTAAAATATCTTAACAAACTTGTCACCATTCATGATGAGAGAAAATATGTCCATAGGCTCTACATTGCATCCCAAGAGGCTTTAGGATATATGCATTGAATAGCTGGTTAAACATTTCCATGTCTCCCTGCAGCCTGTGGAGGCAGTTTAGATTAGACCTTGATTTGAAGAATTAAAGTGAGATGTCCTCAATATTTGTGTTGTTAAATTCTATTTGAAGGCAGACATTAATTTGCATGATTCTCCTAAGGTCTTGTGGACATGTGTGTGAACGAAAAACACACGCACAAAATATTCCTGCTGATTGTTGTTGCCTCCTATTAGGAAGAGATGGTGGGGAAAGAGCACATTTGGACATTTTGCACCATTGAGAAGATGGTCTTTAGTTATTTCACGAAGATTCTGTAAAATTTATAGCTAACTAAAGTATCTAAAGCATGATGAAAGCCAAAGAGTATCTGAGGTAGGAGTGTATCTTGTGAGATTGTGATTCCTTGTATTTTGCCTAGTGAAGTGTAACAGCTTTTAGATTTTTCTGACCTATGAGGAAGAATACGGATAGAAACCAGATTGAGATATGATGCTCTGTTTGTGATTTAATCTCCCATATGCCTTTTGAAAGCAGATCAGTGATTTCCATCATCATTTGCATTAATAAAATTCTGGAAAAAACATGTTAGTGATTTCCCTCTTGGTCATAACAGTTCCTGACATTTGAAGAATTCCTTTGGTAACTGTAACAGAGAAATCACAGATGAAACAGTGGAAGGGCAGAGGAGTTGGCACAAATAATCCAGATGCAGTGACTGCAAGAATAATGCAGCTGTGTGTGAGCATGCTGCCAGTGTCTCATTAGATCACAATACTCATCCACGCTTTCTGTGACCTAGACTGGCACCGTGCTTATGCATGTTACAAGTTCATGTAATTTTGGAGGTCCTTGGAAAGGTGATTTAAACTATTGCCTCATTCCCTGGTTTTAACACCAGCAGTTTTGAAGAAAGTAGGATGTATTTTATCTGTGATGGGCATGGTCCTCATAGTTTTCTTATTTCTAGGAATAAACTCTGCAGGATAAGATTGCACTAAGAAGCTCTGACGGATGTTTATAATGTTCTTAGTCTTATTTGTGCACTTCAGAGGCTTCTCTTTCTGACTGGAGACAACATATGCATGTCTTAGGCTATTTAAATAAATGAATGTCTGGGCTGGAATAATCTGTGCAGGGATGAAAAAGAGAGGAAGGTTAAAAGCTAAATGAGATCATTCGGAAGATTTACAATCAGCTGTGAAAGATGCTTCCCTGCACTAAAGCTAATCAAGACAATGAATTTTCATGTTTGTCTTGTACTACAGAGGAAATTGAATCAGACATCTCCTGGGGATTCCTTTATTATTTGGTATTCACAGACTGGCACCCACACTTTTTCAGCTGCTGGCAATAAGATAACTTCGATGCACATATGGTAACTAGGCTTCTTGCAAGAAAGTGAAGAAGCAACATTTCCCAACAATCCCAAATGTATGTTATCTAATGAAAAGAGATCCGGCACTTAGATAAGGAATATGTTCATTTCCTAGCTGTAGGGTGGTCTGATTTTGTCGGCTGCAAGGGACAGATGTGGGTTTTCGGATGCCTCATGGGCGATGTTTTGTTCTCACTGCTGAGAGTTAGGGTTTGCGCTGCTGGGCTATGGATAGGGCAATGCTTGTGACAAGTGGCAAGAGGTAAAAGCTTCCTACCTGCAGCAGCTGCACAGGTCCCTGTGGCAAACCGGGGCTGGTGCAAAAGCAGAGAAAGGCACTGTTTGGGCTGAGTTTACTGAGCAAGCTACTTCCTTCTTTTGGTAAGAGGAAGCAAATCAGGGCTGCCAGTTAGACCAGGCTGAATAAGGATTGTGTAGTTGTAAATTAAGGAGGCACACAACAGAATGATGCCCTTTTCTTAGACATAAGCCTGTTATTCTCTTGCTGTTTCACTGTTGGGTTTTTTGGTTTTGTGTTGTTTTGGTTTGGTTTGGTTTTGTTTGAGGGGCACAAGATGAACAGTGACCCTTTCAGTGCCTTGCTTTGGCTAAATAGAGAGACTATGCAATAATGCAGCTGAAACTAAAACGTACGGGTCCAACTAAAGTTAAATCTGGCTCAGGTCATCTGTTTTAGCAGATTAGTTTTGGTGGGGATTAACTTGCCCCTCTGCTAGCACATCATGTTTTGATAGTTAAGATTTATTCAGTCAATTCCTTTCTAGTGCCTTGGGATTCATAAACTGTAAGCCAGTCTTTGACTTTTCAGGATCTTCAAAAGGTCTAAATCAGTAAAAGCAGATTATTCAGCAATTCCTGGCACATGGAAATGTCACAGAATAACTGTCCTGTTTTTATTAGGTCAGAGGAGATAATTAGGACCCTTTTTTTTTCCCCCTGCAAAAAAGAATGTGAGATACTATTTGATTAAAGAAAATCTGTTCCAGATTGCACAGGACTACACATTTCATAGATCATTTAAGAACAGCTAAAAAAAACCTCCAAGCTGCTCCTTCATAAAATGTAGCTACTCAGTACAAGCATTTTTAAAAAAGCAATGCCATTAGCTTTCTCTAAGTGAAATACCTACGGAAAACTGGCAGGGTTTCATCGGAATTAGCGAAGTTACTGACATTCCAGCTCCTTCTAAGCTATGAAAACCAACTCAAGCTGCTATGGACACATTGCATGTAATGAGAAATAGAGTAAGCCCTCCCCCCTGCNACAGGCCACACCCACACCTAGAAATGAGGAGGAAGTGGTCTTGCTTGTGCTTGAATGGATTCCTGGGGATGGTCTTGTGCTCTTTGGCTTTCCTGCATTAACAGAGGTAACTGGAGGATTGGTTTGCTGGCTTTGTTTTTATGAAGGGAAATGTAGTGGGCCATAAGTTTCTGTCGGCTTGTTACCTGGATGTTGATTTAGGAAAGGGTAAGTAGGAGCTTGCTTTGCTCCTCAGGAGCTAGGGAAGAAAAAGGGGCAGACAAAAGTTCTTAGGAAGGGTAATGGGTTTCTTATTTAGGAAACCCCTAGGAGGTAGGGTTAGAAAAAGTAATTAAAAAGATGGGGGAATTGTGAAGGCATGGGTGTGTTTGTGTTGTACTATGCTTCAGCATATTCTCAATTTTAGTCCTGGACTAAATACGTTCCCATAAGTGTTCCTGTGAAGGAATTAATGACTCTATTAAGAGAAGTCTGAGAGAAGTATATCTCACTGTGCAGGTTGATATGAGAAAAGCAGCTGTAGTTTATCTGTGATGATACAGGTGTGATTTACTGGCTTGTGAAGAGGAGGCAGAGGAGGCTTATAAAGGGGTTCCTGGGTAAAGTTTTCAATATTTTCCCCTTGAGATTAGCTTGCTCCATAATGACCATCTTCTACAGAAATTTTGCAAGGCTCCCCTAAAAATGGAATATGCAGTGACTGAGGAAGTGCTTTTCTATGTTGTAGGTCTTGTAAAGCAGTTGTTATTAGTAAAAAGTGTCAAACAACTGTGTATCTGATGTCTTTGTCAAGCAGCAGTGCTAGGGGCATTGCTCTGCTTCAGAAAGAGGAGTCAGTGCAAAAGTGTGCAATTCAGTTTGAGAAATACCTCATTTTTTCCTTACAACAGCTGGAACCCTAATGCTGTAGCCATATGTGGACAGGCACCCCTGTGGAGATGCTTTTTCTAATGTGCATAATAATCTCTTTTAATGATTGGGAATATCTGTAAATTGTGGGGTATTGAACAATCTCCTCCTCTGTGTGCTCACCATGTACACATTGGTTTGCATATAACACAGTGAGAAGACCTTGAAGGTCATTACTCCTTCCCGCAAGGCGAGTTTGCATGTAAGTGAATTAGGTTTTGCGGTATACCTGTTGAAGGAAAGAAACTGGATCCTTTGGCAGGAGAAGGTGAGGGAGAGGAAGACTTGCTTGGTTTTTAAGCCAGTCAGTGACCACTGAGTTGTGTCAACCAGCTAATTATCCTCCGCCTGACTGTAGAAATGAAAATGTGAACTTCTGTCTGGCAGGTCTCTGAATTCACTGTGTTTTATTTCATACTGAAGTCTGGCTTTCCTCTGAAACAGACCTGGTAATCCTCTGTCTAGTGTGAATACTGTTTGCTCAGCCATATGTCTGACTGTAGCTTGCACCTAGGTTTTGGGTGAGTGAGCAGTGCGAGCAATACAAGTTTTGCAGCAGGGGATTGCAGTTTCTTTTGAAAGAATGGCCTCCTGCTTTGTAGAATACACTTTGTGAGGTAACTCTGAGCTCAGATGAAACAGTTGCTCAAAAAACATATAGAGAAAAGTCTTTAAATGGTTCCCTGATGGAAGGACCAGGGGCCTGGTGAAGTCCTAAAGTCAGCTGTGCAAATATAATGGAAGCATTAGCATGCATTGAAGCGGCTTTCAATTTCAGGCATTGAGGACAGAACTTCCAGCTCGAGCAAACTAACTGCTAGTTACTTATTTATGAATGTCCCTTCCTTTTCCCATGCCTCTTGTATTCCTGCACAACAGCTTTGTGTGGCCAACAGGTGTTAGAACTGAGGATCACTTGTCTCTTGCTGTAATTGCTTTCAGGTGTCTGACATGATCTTGCTGTAACAGGACATTTAATGTTAGGAACTGCTTTGAAGCTATACCCAAGTGCTGATGCAACGAGGTGCTGTTCCCAAATGCTCTGGATGTACTTGAGTGGAAGATGGAATGATTTCCCAGTGAGAAGGGGAGAGGTGTTATTGTTTAGATGTCACCCTGTCTATAATGGTTAGATTATGCTAAAGCTGCCTTGCATGAAATTGCATTGTGCTACGTTACCAATGAAACAAGTATTTATCTCAACCTTTGTGCATCTCTTTCCCTGAAGTTGCAAAGTACTTGAATGCCACTTAAGAAAGCTTCTTATGGTATAAATAGTATGAAAATCCTTTTAAAAATAAGGGGTGAAATGTACTCAGTATATAAGGGAATATGGTGATCATGACTTTTGTTTTCTTATATTGACGTATCTGATTGTGCTGAGTATTGTTATTAATGATAAAGACCTTTATCTGTGAATTTTCAGGAAAACTGTAACTTTTGAAAGACAGTTAATACAAAAAAATACTATATCATGATGTGTTGTGTCCGTCCCTGTGTCCTGTCATCGTTCCCCCTCCCTGCCCCTACCCCAACCCCCCACTCAATTATTTTTTAATAAAATCTTACTTGGGCTCTTTTCGTAAACCTTAAAGAAAGTAGAAAATGTTTGGCCTGTCTGGAGACACCTGCCACAGAAGTATTTCTGTTGGGTCTTTTTGTTGGGGTAGACAAATGTATGTAGCTGTGGTGTTTGAATTTATTAAGGTAGGTGAAGTGAAAGGTCTCTAACTTGTATCTTACTGTAGCTACTCCTGTAACTTACTGTATTTCCAACGTATGGAACTGGATAGGAACACTGCCTGGTCTAGATCCCTTTCTAACTAGGATTTGTGCAAGGGGGAAACGTTAGACCTGACTTTTATGTAATCTCGTTCTGGGGAAGGATTTTGTTTCTTTATGTATGCCTGCTGTGTCTTTCCCCTTCTTCCTGTCTTCACTGCAATGTATTTCAGGGGAATCAATGACACTGTAGTACTTCTAATGTGGTGTGGAAATAAAAATGGTTTGAAGACTCAGCTTTAATCAGGCAGATCCCAAGATCTGAATGGATTTCTGTAGATACTTCCTGTATGAAAATTACCTTTATACAGTTGGCTTGTGTAGTTCTTCCTAAACTGACACAAACTTGAGTAAAGCTAAAAAAATTCTTCCTTACCTGCATGTCTTTAGTTGATAATTATGGATCTTATCTGTGATGCCAGCTGATGCAGGAGTTTAGACTTGAACAGACAGGATATGTCATATTTGCAGGATGCTTGTGGAAGCCTCCTGGGGAAAAAGTCTTAAATCTGTATCTTCTTGACTTCTCTCATGTGAGTGCTCTAATGACCACTGACTGGAATACACAAGGAGTATAAAAATAATTGGCTTACTCCAAAAGAAAAAAAAAAGGGTTACTTGGATTACTATGTAAAAAGGATTTATGTTATATTTGGGGAAATATTAATTAGACTATAAGTGTACTGATAGTGTGTTTTTTGGAACACTTGGACTGAAACGGCTTTTAAATTTTCATATAAAGATGTATGATAGAGAGGCTTCTTGAATCCCAGGAACTGATGTGCTATGGAGGCTGCATTGGGCTGGTCGTGTAGTGATAAATTTTCATCAGTTTTGAGGTTTTCCCCAAATGCTTAGAGCAATAATATTTCAAAGCATTCCTGAGGCTGACTAATGAAGAAAATTGAAATAGGTCACAATGACATTGACCTTTGAAGAAAACTCAAACTTGATTTGAAGAGGAGCCTGAAGGCTTTTTTCCAGCCTGTCAAACTTGACCTTTCATCATAGTCTGTCTTGTTTTGAACACAGATTTTCACATATCTACATATTCATGTCAAACAAATGCTCATGATGTCAGTAACTGAGTCGGGTATTCAGAACAGAATAACAAACAGTTTTTGGTAGCTAGCAAGCATTTTGCGCAAGATGCAATCACCTGATACAGAGTAAAATCTCATTTTGGCATAATGCCTGTTGGGTATTGTATAAATGATAAGTAACGTGCATGTTGGGATAAATAGTTTTAAAAATAGCTTCAGGAGTAAATAAGCAGTCTTAATTTTTATTCTTGCTATGGGCCTGAGCTAGAAAGTTTGCTTTGTTTCTGTCTCTGCAAGGCTGTTTTTACAGGGCCAGATGGTTGCATATGAGACATGGTGTGGCTAGGGAGAAAATAGACCCTCATTGAAAGTAGCTAGTCATGAAAACTTAAGGGCTGTATTACTCTCCATATAAATGTGCAAATAAATCTGGAGTAACCACAGTGCTGATGGATATAATTGTGCTGGTTCCAATAAACTACCTTGTTTGCTAAAAATTGGCTAAGGGTGGAGCTACTCCATGTCAGCAAAATGATGAGTTTGTGTGAGCTGGAGTAAAGCAGGTGCTCTTGCACTCTTCACAGTTACAATCTTGACTTTGTGCAGCTGGTGGTGCCCAAGTGGATTGGTGGAAATTTACTGATTTTTTTGAGTAGTTTTTGAACATATTCTTAGAGTTTCAGCTAATAAGACAGCATTTCTGGATGAACACTTATTGCCAATGTGAGTGCTTTGAGATTTTTAAATTGAGTGAAGTTAACATGTTACAGTGGACTCAGACAGTAATAATCTGTAGTTTATATTCAAGTTCTCCTTCAATTTTTATGGCAAACCGTTGAAAGAATTTTGCAAGAAGGTAATGTACACTTGGGGTGATCCTCACTGATGTGTGTTCTCTTGTGCTTCCATGTAAATTGGGCTCTCTTGCTTGAGATTTTGCTGATGAATTCAAATGTAAACACTTTTGTCCTTCTCATGACTTACTGTGCAATATTCTGGTCTGGAAATCCAGAGTTTGTATTACAAGGGATGAGTTTTCTGCCATTGGCAAAATGGAATTGTGAATTCTTTATACAGACACAATGAGCTGTGCTCTTTCCCAATGCTTCGAGCTAAATTGCCTTCCAACATATTTAAAGGTTCTTTCTAAGGTCTTGTAAAGAGCTAGTCTATGGAAGTTCTAAGAACAGCAAAACTACCAAAGCCTAAACCTCAAGCTCTCTGCCAACCTTGTATCTGGTGAGTGGGGGGACCCTCGCCACAGTTCACTGGGTTCTCCACATTTCCTTCTGTGTACAGTTCCTTCTGTTGGCTTTTAGTGCAGCTAAAAGATCCTTGAACATAGGTAAATCTGCAATTCCGCAGAACATGCTTTCTATGCTCTCATTTTCTTCGTGTGTTTCTAGTAGTCTCCATGCTTTCTGTGCTCATCTCAATCTTTTCTGCATTCCTTTTGATCTGTTGTCTAGTCAACAGTGTGTGCTTAACAATTTTTTCAAAGCTTGTGCCTGTTGATAGCCTGCTAAGCCCCCTAATAAGGGACTTCCTTTTTTTTTTTCCATTTGAAGGGGCTGCATGGGATGAAAGGTGAACAGAGAATTAGTATTTTACCTTTCTGCTGACTTTCCTGAAGCCTTAAGGGACTTAACTTTTCTGACACAGCTCACGTCTGTCAAATTGAAATTGGTTGGGTCCCTAAAGCCTACCTTTTTATCTTCTAAGCACTTGCAACAGATGTTGAGTGTAAAATTTTCTTAAGCATGCTGTTTAGTTTCTCCTCCTCTTGGGAGTTATGCTGGTTTTAGTCAAGAATATATTATGAGTGAAATAACCAGCTTCATGCTGTACATGATAGTCCACTAACTATAGGAGGAGTGGTTCTTGAGTCTTAAAGCCATACACCAAAAGCTGTCTGTGTCTCAGCAGGTGACGTCTGACAAGTTTGCAGGCAGGTTATTTTCTTTAATGTCTTGAATCCACCGGAAGATTAATAAAGGATACCCCTGTCTGTAGGGAAACCTGTGAGCTTAAATGAGATGGCTTTTGAGCTGAAGGGTTACTGTATTTGATTTGCTTTTTGGATTAAGGCTGAAGACAGGTGAGCACCAAAGCATGTACGGTTTGGCTGTTGTAAACTGACATGTCTGTGTGAGAAATGAATTGGACACAAGAACAGACTTGAAAAAGCAGGCTTCATATGTGCAATCCTATTAGGGTCCCTAAATAAATCAAGAGATCCCTGTAGGTAGGATCTGAAGCGTTAGAACCATACGATTTTATTTTGTTAATCTCAACTAGAGCTCTAGTAGTAGATCTCTCTGAGCTTGCATGTAGTAGTTTATAAGTACCTGGACTCTCAGTCCTGGTTGGAACTGCAATGGAGTTGGATCATCATTCAGTACATCAGAGGTGGGAGACAAATAGCAGTGTAGTTCTGTCGCACCGTGACTTTGGCAAGCTAACCTGTACACCTGAACAGGCTTTGGGAGCCATGCTGAGCTCAGCTTTGAACTGGGTATTAGCAAGGCAATCTTCCACACTGGCTGCAGGTTATTAATTCAGGGTTTACCTGTATTGTCTTGTCTGCATCTGTCTGAAAAGCAGTATCTTGCGCATATAGCTTATGTTCATGTCAAATGCAGGGTTAATACCTTGTTACCTACAGAGTCCAGCAGGAGGAAGGAAATACTCCAAGTGCCAGTTTCCTATTTGTATTTATTTTGGAGGGGAACATGTTTAGATAGGGATATCCAATTTTGAACAGGGTATCAATCAAAAGGTAATTTGCATGGAGTTTTGTGGACAAGCCTGTCCATGAGTGAGATGTAAGGAAGTGAGTTATGGAAATAGTAATACGAAGAACCTCATAGCTGTGAAAATAAATGCAGTTTCTGTGAACATGATGACATCAAAAAGCTCAGGTGCTTATGTAATTGATATGTAAACAAATAAATGGGACAAGAAAGCATACCAAACTGGAAATCTTAGCTCTGGAGATCAGTATGAATGAAACAATTTAAGCTGTATTGCATGAATGATTATTTCACTGACTCTATTCAAGAGTTAAGGAGCTAGAATTTAAGTATACCACCACACCGGCTTTCCAAGAAGAAATAAACGATGTGCAAAGACAATAGTGCATAAAATTTAAATGCAACTGCACAAAAGGAGAGCTATTAATTTTTTTTATTGGCAGTAAACACTTGTATAAACACTTGTTAAAAAAGTGCTAATTAACGTTTCAGTTCCTCTTCATGAAAAGCAATCACTCAGCACTTCCAGTATATTATAATTAAACTGGTGAGAAGTACTTATACACTTATTTGCAGTGAAATGCATATTTTTACTTGTATCTGTCCAAATGTCAGTTGCTACATCTCTATGGTCCAGCAGTCAGAAAGCCGTTTTAAAAAAAATAACAGTAAATCCCAATGGATTGTATGAAAAGAGATATTGCTTAAGAGCAAATAATAATCTGAGATATAATTAATATCACAACTAAATTTGTAATACTATGCTCATAAGTTGATGAAGAACCAGGGGGCAGACCAGTCTCTTGCCAACGTACATCTAAAGTTCCAGTAAAACTTCCATATTACTCTTTCATCTTGCAATAAAATATAACCTTGTAGTCATTAAACAGGTGGTGTGGAAAAATGTGGTATTTCTTCTGCTGATGCTATTTTTATTAGAATAACATTTGAATAACATGCGAGTTTAAGCTTTAGGTTGTAAGAGTTGAATTCTGTATTTAATTCTGTATTTAAAATGGCTTCCAAGTGACTTAATCTCTTCCTGATATTTTATCCAGTTTAAAGGATATAGGAATTAACAGTTTAGCATAGTGATGCCCTTATTCTGGGGAATGAAGCCATTTCTAGACTAACTTCAGTGGCTACTGAGGCTACCAAATCAGTCCTCAGGAAAAGCATTTAAAGCGTGTTGGGATTGTTTCCCCTGTTTCTCTATTAAAAAAATCCTTCTCATAGGCTTGTGAAGAACTGTGTTTATACTATACATATTCATGCTCATTTCATCTCTTAACAAAGTAATTTCTTGATCCAGTTTATGGGATATGTTGACAACCTGAACCTAAGAAGCTATTTTTCATAGATCACGTTATCTGCTTATGTGAGCATCTTCAAAAACTGAATCATGAAGAAAGCTGGATGAAGATTTATCCCTACCCAAAGAATCATAATTCTGTAGTATTACTCAATAAGAATGTATGGCTAGAGATCAAGATCCTGGTCCTTCATTCATTTGCACCTGGTGGCCATTAATTAGAAGTTAAAGTGGGTATTTACTGCTGCTGCCTTGCTTTGATAGGTTTGCAGTCAAGCTGTGCAGGCAGGCATGGTACATGTCTTCATGTAAAATGATTTACACTTCACAGAAGTAGATCTAAACCAAGCTTTATCACGGTAATTCTGGAGTTCTTGTAGTCAAAACTGAATAAAACACACCCCCACAACTACCTCCAAGTTCCTCTTAATAGCTAGAATCTCCCTTCCCTGAAGTTTTCCTGCCAAGGTAAACTTATTTACTTCTGTGTCTGTAGAGTACTCCAAGTGGCTATGTCCTGAATCATAGTAAGGGCTGATAAAATGAGGTAGTAATAAGTAGTTGCTTTAGAATGAGGCATTAGTTCTCTGCCTTTAGTATACTCATAGCATTGTGCAATATTTAAAAAAAAAATTCTGACTTGGCTGTGACAAGCTTCTGACCTATGCTAAATATGATTAGCTCTTGTAACTTTACATGATCAGCATAGCTGCAGTTGTGTCAATGGCAGGCTTTGAAGAAGCTTCCTTGCCACTGGATACTTTGCATTCTTCGAAGGTCTTCACAGGAGCTGTAAGAACCTACTGGCATTTGTCTTGTGTATGAAAAGGCAACAGCATTCTCATAGGTGTTACCAACTGGCCTAACTTCATTTTCTTTGAGGAAACTGAGTAGTAAAATAATCCATCAAATTCAGTGACTGTGAACTTGAAGGTGTTTTTTAAAATAGTAGTTGGAATATTCAGGAAATCAACAGGAGTGTGCCATACCACGAAAGCAATTGCTGGTGGAAGAAGGATCAATAGCATAAAAACCAGTCGGGGAAATGATCAGATATTGGTCACTGTATGTCCTATTTGTGGTGGTCCTGAGATTTCCAAAGGGAATGCTTTTTTAAAATGTGGGTGCAATTGGTGCCTATAAGCATCTGAGTTTGCAGACAGTATAGGTAGCAAAGTTACATTTGAATGCAGGCTTTCATGCATCTGATTAGTAACAAGTGGTGATGTGATGGAAGCTTCCTGTTATTAGTACTGGGCAACAAGAACAACAATTTCAGAAATGCATAAGCAGAATCCCAGGGTCTGAGTTTTTCAGCCTAATGATATCATGGCTGGGTTGTCTCAAATATAGTTGTAAATGTGGCTTGACATGGAGGGTGATGAAGGCACAAACCTTAACTGTGTGAAAGACATGCAAGAGGCAAATGGATTAACAGATTTTTTTTTTTTTTAGAAGCAATAAAAATTGAATTACCCAAAAGGCCTAGACTGGCTGCCTCCTATTAGTTTGTTTACTGTGGGAGTTGTATCACTGTACTGCTTGAGCCAGGAGTGTGAAACGCTTATAGGTTTTACTTTTAGTCTAGTGAAGAGAGATTATTTTAGCAACAGTTTAGGCAGGAGGAAACTTGTTTGTTTTCAGTCCTCTTCTGGATATGCTGCTTTTATTCTTGCATTTATGAAGACTTAAAGGAGTGTCTGTGATAAAGTCTGCCCTTTCTCCTGACTTGCTGTTTCCTGTATCTGCAGAAATTTTCAGCTTTTCACTCTTATTTTTGTCTTATTTTTGTTAAAAATCCTCAAACCAAACTCCACNAAACCAAAAATCCACAGACTGGCTGGAGCTGGGAACAGAGGTGGGAGGCATGTGCCATGGTAAAGAATTTACTTTGTATCCCATAATTTTTTTTTATTATTCAGAATTGCCCTTTTTAAGATGTAAAATGGAAATTTTCACCCTGCATTCTAGCAAAAAAAAAACAAACCCGCCAAACAAGATGGCTTCTGGTAGGCCACATGAGAGGCAGTGGCTACTGGCCAGCTGTGTCCCCTAGTTGCTGTGTGCATAGGATGTGGTGACTGTAATCCCTGTTGCCTCTTCTTTCTACCTGCCTCCCTTTCCTGTAGGGACAGCAAAATTGGAGGATCACTAAAGGTGTTGGGATTATTGCTGGAACAATGGGACCAAAGATAACAAATCTATTTGCTCAGGATGTACTGGGGGAGGAGAGACCTAAGGGTCACTCTTTGGACTTCTGTCTTCTATTGCTGCTGAATTTATGTACATTCATAAGCTTTTAAAATCTGTATTAAAGCATTAATTTCACAAAAAAATTAATGTAACTTCTTGATCTAGTATGTTGAAAGAGGATAAAAATAAAAAATGTTGTAAGTGTTTAGGATTTCAGGAATAAAACCTTCTTGATAGACTGTTGGAAACTGTGCAGGCTGTGGGTCCCCTCAAAGCCCTTAGAACCAAAAGACATTTTGAAATGCCAGAGATGTGGTATCAGCTTGACTGCTGCAAAGGCATCATTGACAGAGCATTTTAAAATACTTGAATTGTAAGTTGTCATTGGCTGCATTGCAGTAGACTTGCTGTGAGGTGACACAGATAATTGTAGTGAAGTTGATATCAAAGTAAATATTGCAGGCTCATCATGAAGCACAGATGGAAGATCAGTTTTCACTAATGGGAAGCACCTGTACCTGAGACTCTAATTGATATCCCAGCCTTTAGTGTGATGACTGCATGCTGAATCTCAAATGCTGATAATCTTGGATTATAAAGTATGTATCTTGTTGCTCTTTCAGTTTGTTTTGTCTCGGTATGTGTCAAAGGATCACACTTTTAACACCAACTCATGTATTACAACTGTAATATACTACTTATTGACACATCTGGCACTTTTTTATCACAGCATTTCTAGCTGTCCAATTTCATATACATAGTGTATCTGTGTAATATGAACTAGGGAGCTGCTTTGGCAGGGGGTTGGACCTGATGATCTCTCGAGGTCCCTTCCAACCCCTATGATTCTGTGTGTTGGGGCTTAACCCCATCTGGTAACTAAACACTGCACAGGTGCTTGCTTACCTCCTTCAACAGGATGGGGGAGAGAATCAGAAGAGTAAAAGGGACAAAACTCTAAGGATAAACTCTGAGATAAAGACAGTTGAAGTAAAGGTAAAGCTGCACACACAAGCAAAGCAAATCAAGGAATTCATTCCCTGCTTCCCATGGGCAGGCAGGTATTCAGCCATCTCCTGGAGAGCAGGGCTCCATCATGTGTAATGGTGACTAGGATGGACAAAAGCCAGCACTCCAAATGTGTGTGTTCTACCCCCCTTCCACCTTCCTTCTTCCCTCAACTTTATATGTTGATCATGATGCTGTATGGTGTGGAATATCCCTTTGGTCTGTTGGGGTCAGCTGTCCTGGCTGTGTCCCCTCCGAACTCCTTGTGCACCCCCAACCCATGCACTGGTGGGTGGTGAGAGAGCCAGAAAAGGCCTTGATTTGTGTGTAAGCCCTGCTCAGCAGTGACTAAAACATCTCTGTATTATCAATACAGTTTCCAGTGCAAAACCAAAATGCAGCCCCATGTCAACTACTTCTAAGAAAATTAACTCAATCGCAGCCCAAACCAGCACAATGTGGGTATATGTGTGTTTATCTAGTACCATTTTTACAACCTGAATTGTTTTTATTTTGTACTTACTTCTGTCCTCTCCTTGGGCCTCTTCCTAATGTTTTTATTACCCTTAAAGATAGTTTTCATTCTAAACGCTTTTTTTTTTTTTCCAAAGTCAGAATTGGGATTTGAGAACTATTTTTCTGCACTGGTACTTTTTCAAAGGGGTTAATGCAAACACTCATGTCCCTGCCCATGGCAAGGGAGTTGGAACCAGATGACCTTTGAGGTCCCTTCTAATCCGAACCATTCAGTGATTATATGCGAGCTTAATAAAATATGTCAATTTAGAAATATAACAGGCATTTTATTACTCTCTTGATGCTGAGAAAGTGACATTCATGTCCTTTCACAAATCCTTTCCCAGACAGGGAAGGAACTGTAAAATAGGTCACAAAGTTTTATCGGAGAAGCTGCTTTATGGCTGTGAGATGAAGTTTAGTGTGTTCACCTTAAGAGATCTTTGCAGTGCTGAATCACAGTTTATGTGTGCTCAAATTCTTCTTAATATTGAAATAGAAACTGTCTCAGGAGAGATATGGTGAGCGATTTGCATTAAAAAACTGAGGTATAATCGAGAAATTACTTAATCCACGTTTCCAAGTTCACTTAAATCAAAAGCCTGTTCCATTTGCATGTTTTCTGCTCTTTGTGGAATTTTTATCCTTACAGTCAGTTGGGGTGGGGTGGGACGGGGATGGGGGGGAGGAGGAACCCTCCAACAACACACAAAAAGCCACAACATACTTAGCTTCTATGAGTAATCTTTTTTTCTCTTTGTGATTACTTTTTTTAATTTGCTGCTGCCCTCAGAGTTGGTTTACTTTTTACTTCTTTTTTTTTTTTGAAAATAAAGACAGAACAAGATGCCAGTAGTGGTTTCCTTGCCAAGCAAGGAGACATCTCAGTGAAGTAGATGCTCTGTTAATGAGGGAAAGAGTGTTTACTGCAAGGGAAAAGGTGACATTTTGTTGCATGACATTCTTCTAGTGTTCCTGATAACATTTTCTACTTTCCTGCCTGTCTCAGCTTAAAATCAAAATGAATAATGGGTGCTGTATTTATCAACCCTATTTATATTGCTAAACATCCTACCTAAAGTTGTGGGAAATCCTTCAGTTTGATCAAAACCAATGCAGTTCCGGCTCAAATGTAAACACATAGGTCTTCACAGTGAGAGTGTCTGCATTGCTATTAAAGGTTATAGCTAAGCTTCAAATTACTTTCCATTTGCATTCACGGCAAGAACTTTATCTATACTTGTCAATTAAATTATTTCCTTCATCTGGGCTGTATCGTTGCCTTTCACTGTCAGCTGATTTTTGGGTGGGGTCTTGAATCTATAAATTTCTGAATGCTCTGGGACTTACTTTGTTTTATAATCTTGCAATTCTAAAGAGACCCTGATCACAAAGACAGGATAACAGTTGAGGTATTTGTGTAACTAACCTTGAATGCTGGACTTGATTCCAGCCTGGTATAAATTTGCGTCCTTTGAATGCTGATGTACTAATTATTCTCTCTCCATGATCACAAGCTGGGACTGAAATACTTGTGTGGTATTTTTCATGTCAACTAAGATATCTAAACTGATGGAAACTATAAGTCCTAAAGGAAAAAGGTAATTATAGATGTCGCTCTGGCCTCTCTGAGCGTGATGTGGATGTGTACTTTTGACTTCATATCAGCAGGCTCTCTTATAAGAGGAAACAGGTATGCAGGTGATACTGCAGTATCTTCCTCATTCCCCAAGCGTTCTGTCTTCATGCCATTGTTCTACATACTATTAGTAAGTTTTGAGGGCCTGAAAATACCTCTGGTGTTGTGGCTGTGCACATGGACATGTAAGGTGCTCCCTGTGTTGGCAGTACTCTGTCCAAGACGAACTGAGAAAGAAAAGGGGGAGTAGACTTCTTCTATGTAATGAACATAGAATTGCTGACTCCTGTTTCCTTTATAATGCCATGAATGATGGCATCAATCCTCCGGACTTTAGGAGGATCAAGTCTTAAATGCAGGACAAGCAAGGCCTAATACAGAGATTTTAAAATGTTAAATGATGTGAGATTTGTTGTACTTCACAGCAATTATTGAGATTTGGGTTTTCTTTGTGTTCAGAAGCTGAGTGTGTGTATATTTCAGAATCTATTTCTGGGCTTAAAATGCTTTCTACAGCATAGTGCACTAATTATGGAGGTTAGAGCAATCAAAGCTGAGGGTTGAAAGGAATTCATGACCTCTGTTTCAAAGAGGCTAAAGAGTTTTTGAAGATGATTTGCTGGAAAGCTGCTTTCAAGCTCTTTGCCACTCCAAGTGGCATTTGGAAATTAGCTGCCCACACAAGTGCTAGACGGGCTTCTTCCAGGCAAAATAGTGCACACAGTTGACTGATTTCCCTCTGAGATGTACGTTATGTCCAATGCACTTGAAACTACTGAGACTTGCATCATAAATATTGTAGTGAGCAATGTCTTGAAGCTTGATGATTTCTGCTGGGAGAAAGCAGTTGGTTGCAACACTAAAAGATAATCTTAATAGTTTATGTGCCCTCAGGAAGCTCAGAAAATAATGGGGCAAGGGGTAGGGCAAGGCATGTTGTACCTAGGACAAGAAATTAAAGCTTGAGTACATCTCGTTGGAATGTTTCCATCAAATTTCTGTGTCAAATTCTTGTTTCTTGTGAGTTAGTGGAATCATGGGAAATTTGTTGAAGGGACTTTGATCTTCTAGAAGTCCAAGGTCTTGCTGAGTGTAGGACTGTTGTGAACATTAGCTTATCTGTAACATGGTTTAGCCAAATCTTGAGCCTTCAGGGCTGGAAGTCTCACGTAATCCCTGGGACGCTTGTTCCAATGCTGCAAGACTGTCAATCAAGAAGCACTGACGAACATCCAGAATGAAACTTCAGAAGCTGACAACTGATGAGAGTTGTGTGCAGTGTATGCTTAGTTTAGTGTTCTTAGCCAAGCTTGTAAAGATGTAAGCTAGAGTTAAAAGATACTTCCAAAATGTTTTCTAGTTGGAAAATAATACTGTTTCAGAAGGGTCTGTATTAAACTGTCTGTTTTGGATGCCATCTCCAAA
>VZTU01000478.1:8089-19632 GCA_013400835.1 Zapornia atra
AAGCCCAAGGACAATTGGAAATGTTCTGGCTTGCTTCCATATTGTAAGGCAGTGTACAAGCGCTGTGAAAAAACCACAGATGTTTTCTGGTGGTAACACTCTGGGAAAGTATTCTGAGAATCTCCTCTTCGTCTCTTCCTTTCCTCTACTAGCATAAATCAAAAGGACGAATTCTTTCAGTAGGAAACATGCACATTTTCTCCTTCTATTCAGAAAAGCTTTTTGAGCCATTGGAATGCATTTCTGGCGGGCACTGAGGAGCACAGGAAATTTGAAAGGAGCTGTGAATAGCTGCTAACTGTTGCATTCAGAGGAGACAAGATAGGGGAAGATAGAAAAACTGGAGCAGCAGTTCGCTCTACCTGGTAGGCAAAAGTCAGATTCCTGGACTTCAGGTAGCTTACTAAACTATTCCTTTTGTACACCTAGATTTTTCCTTTTTTCGTTATTATTGATTTAGCATCTTTCTCCTCAACTAACTAGTGAGTTACTTTGTGGTATCACATTTCTCTGAGATGATTTTTGACATGTTTGATGGCCCAGCTGCAATGTTGATGCCAACCACCTTCTGCAGTCCAACAGTTTAGGATCCTGCTTAGTCAGAAAACGCGCACTATATATACTACGCTATGAACACGCAAGCCCAGACTCCAAAGCTAATCAATTTGCCTACACAGTCGTCTTGAAATATCTGGTATACAATGCAGAGCCCCACAAACACGCTTGTTTAGGGAGGAGTTACTTCCTGTCTAACATGAGTTACAGCGTCACAGTCTCTTGTTAAAAACACAGAAAAATACAGTGCTTTAAAAATGCGCCAATTGGTAAATCAGTAGAAGCAGACTGTTTTTACAAATTTCCTTTACGCTTTTTGTTCATCAGTCACAAGTGTCAGCCATGGAAGTGTTTAGGACAGTCAAAAAAAAGCTGCCTAAGATACAAGTTCTTCATTGGTGCAGCAGACTTTAACAACTTGCCTGTGATGTTTTGTTAAGAGCAGTGTTACACTCCTAAATCCTACCTTCATATATGCATGCATTTTTACGTCTGCCATCATCTGAGAGTTATGAATAGTGATGCTTCTTCAACTGCATTGAAATACAATGAACTGCAGCAAAGGGAATATATTTTAAAACAAAGAAATATCGGAAATTTCTGTTGTACAAGGACTGTATAGCTTTTGGGAATTCTTCATCCTGTCCTGGACCACAGGGCAGCATGGTAAGATGACCTCTCAATGTTTTGCCTCCCCTGTCTTTTTTTTTTTGTGGCTCTGTAATTGCTTGATATTCTTTCAGCAGAAGCTGAGTAACAGGACTGTCCTTCGGTACTGTATTTTCCTCAGGTTATTGCCTAACACAGATTGAAGTCAGGGTGAAAGGAGGAAATGGCTCTGTAAAACCATTTTTAGTAAAAAAATCATCCCAGTCTGCAGAGGTCTGGGAGCTGTATTAATTTATTGCCAGCATCACTTTGGCAAGGATACAGAGAAAACTCGTGAATCTTTTTTCAAGTAAGAGTGCACCTAAACAAAAATTATTTTGAGAGAAGAAATTTGGGATATTGCCAAAGTTTTAAAATATGATCATGAAAAGGCCAAGTTGGTTCCCTCACCCATAGGCCTTTCCCCATGATCAATCCTCTTCTAATACAGAAAAAGTT
This sequence comes from Zapornia atra, assembly GCA_013400835.1. NCBI lineage: Eukaryota > Metazoa > Chordata > Aves > Gruiformes > Rallidae > Zapornia > Zapornia atra. The sequence continues at coordinate 9,752 of VZTU01000478.1, forward strand.
ATTTTCAAAACACAGCAGGTATAGTTCATTTCCCACATGACTTCTCCTTTTTAAGAAATATTTGCTTCAAGTGATTGGAAAATAGGTTCTCTGAAACAGCAAGTTCTCCCTGGCTTCCAGCGTGAAAGACTTTTAACAGCTTCAAGCAGACGTTCATGAATACATACCAAGGTTACACATTTGAATTGTCATAACTGGTGGTCCTCCTTGAATATAAGTTTTCTAAAGTGAGAAATCTTGCTAGCAACATACATACTTTCCTACAAGAATGATGCCAGAAATCCTCAGGATTTATGTTAGAATGATCTTAAAATAAAAGCAAGTCATCTAACTTGACAAGAAGCATGCAGAGCAAGTGTGGACGACGAACGAATTTACTACCTGTGAGGCCAAGGATAGGTACCTGAGGATATACCTTTAAAATATATTTGTTCTATTAATTGACCCTACAGAGAGTCTAAAATACCTCAGGAATGGTTGTGTCCTAAAGCAACAGCCTCTGTCGAGTTCTGTGGATGCCTTCCATTGTGCGTTTAATTTTAAAAAGTGAATATTAACTAGGGGGAAGAAAGGGGAGGGGGGGAGGGAGGGGCATGGGAGAGGGGAGATGGGGTGGAATTTTTAAATCTTCCCTTGCATACTGAAAGTGAAAAAGAACTTACCGGTTACCAGTCCCAGCTTCACTGTATCAGAGATCCAAGATACAAAAGGGTGCTCACCAGAAGCATAAAAGACAAGTTGCAGCATAGGTGGGAAAGATGAAGGAATTCCTCAAAGCAGGGATATATATGATTTTAAAAATTAGCTAGCAAAAAGTTCATGTCAACTAAACTCACCCCACTGGAAAAACAGAGAATTCTTTTCCCTTTTGCTAGTAAAAAAAATCCCAGTCAAGAACACTGACAGAGCTGTAAAGAGCATCTTGACCTTTCTAGCCTAGTAGGGAGGCCCTTACTCATTACCCTTCTGTAGCTTTTCAGCACCAAGGAAGAAATAATGTGTCCTGTCGTCAAGCCCCTCGTGCCATTGCTTACCATCGGCTGTTTCAGGAGCAAATCACTGCGAGGACTCGAAACAGCTTTCCAAGTTGTGCCCTGTAAAACTTAAAACCTGCTACTTTTGCTTTCCTGCCCAGCAAGTCAGTCAATAAGCAATTGAAAGGCAATTATCACCTGTCTACCCCACGCTCCCGGTATGGAGATCTCCACTAGAGCTCACCTGAGTGAACATATGTCACGGCAGACACCGGCTGCCTCTACACCTCTTTCTGGCGTGTGCTGCCTCACTGCGGTGTATGTTTTGCCGTGGGTGTCAGAGACAGATGTGAAACACTGCAGCAATGACTTGAAGAGTTTATGATCTTTGAAGTAAATCCTAATTTCTATGAAGTCTAGGATGTCTGAATAGGGTTGATTTACGAAGTAACAGACAATTTTTGAAGTTAGTCCTTCCCAAACAGTGTCCCTAGCCATCACTTGGGTATGGAACAGGAAGCTGCTGCAAACTGGCAGTTCTTTAGTCCTGACAAAGCCTCATGATATCACAGTATCTCTAGGTAGGCTTAAGGATCAGCCAAGCCAATACAAAATTGAAAGCCTTTTATGCGAAACAGAAAGCCTTGCATGCAAAACTGGCCTTGTATGCAGATGTGTGCCTGCCTCAAGGAAATTTGCATCTGTAAAGTTTAAATTTGAACAAATCACCAGGTGAATGTCAGGCATCTGGCCAAGGCTCTATAAGTCTCACACAAGTCATCGAAGTTTTGTGAGCATTGTAAATTATAAGTAAATTGCCACGTCAAAGGGCCCATCCCTTTGGGAGAAACGGTATGACAATATGGATTTATGCACTCATTTTGCAACACGAGGGCACAACACAAGGTCAAGGCAGTAGAGAATGAAGGGCTAGAAGCCATATCTCCATTAAGAACATATTAATGTCATTTAATATGGGGGTAATGATCAGCCAATTCCGCTACAGTTGAAATTAGTGGTGGGCCCTTGAGTAAACACTGTTGGTGTTTTGAGTATGCTGTAATCTGCAGCTATTTGGGATGGATCTCAGAATTTGTGCAGTTTCCTGATCGCACAAAAGAATGACTTTACTGCAGTCTCTGGAAAAGCAAGCATCTCTTTTTCTCATGTGTAAAGCTACGTGAGTAAAATGCAAAATGACTTGCTAGGTAAATTGAGGAAATGGAACTTTAAAGGCCAAATATAAATACGTGATTACAAACATTTTACTCTGAGATCCCAACATTCCTTCCACGTGTATGCTTTTCCCTGGTTTTCATACAAAGCAAAGAGGGAAATCTATAGGAAGGGAGCATCAATGTCTGTTCCAGGATGTACTGAGATATACTTCAAGTCACAGACTTCCTTGTAACGCTTGCATAGTTTTTTCCTTACCTTCTTCTTTTACCAGCTTCAGTTTCTTGGTGTTAAATTGAGCTGGCAGTGTTACAGGCCATTTAAAATCGATGCTTGCAGAACTGCAAGAAGTGTGAAGCTGCCAATGAAGAGTCAATGAGGAAGCAGTGATAGCACTTATCAGCTTCTCCACACAAATGTCCCGGGTTTTCCAGCCGTGTGAACCTTTCTAAGTTTGATTAAAAAGGGATTAATGTTCTTTTTTTTTTATTTTTTTATTATTTTAATATGGATATGTGTACATCTAAGAAACAGTTTGTGTGGGCTTGCAAGTTATAACAGACAGGTTTACATTTGAATGCCCACAATTTCCCCATGACTGTAATTTCAAATAGCTAAGTCAGTATTGGACTGGACATACTAATAGTATCCTGCATGTGGTTCACATCATTTCACTGTTGTATCAGAGCTGGAAGAAGCTGTGCTTCAACAGTGAAGCCATGTGTTGGTTACAATATAGCTCATGCTGCGCTGAATAGAGAAGGTCCCTGATGCGTGAGGGCAGAGATTTTTTTCTTCTCTTTGTATTCCTTACTATTGATGTGATGTATTTCTTTCTGGATTAGGCAGGGCAGGTCATATAATTTAATAGGGAATATATGAGCTGCTCCTGTCCAATGAACTGCTTCTAGTCACTGGCTGATCACTTTCTCCCATCCTTCAGACAGAAAAAACGTTGAACGACAAGAAAAAGTATGTTTTTCTTTCTTTAGGCTGTGGCTTGAATTGCTCACCTGGTATCAGATTGGGCATTTCTTGGTCAAAGCACGGGAGGTGGGAAGGTAATTTGAAAAGGGAAGAGTAGGAAGCATGGCTTTTATTTTCAGGAAGCTCTAGCAATCCCACTGAAATTCACCTTGGGGGTGGATTTGGCTGAATATGTAAATATGAAATGTTGGATCCTAAAAACAAGGTCAGAAACATCACAGCCTCTCTCATCTGCAATGAGGTGATAATGTAGAATTGTTAAGACCTCCTAGTGAGTACAATGGGACAAGCACTGGCCTACAGGCCAACAGCATTTTTTTAAATGGTTCATATCTGTAAATATAAAAAGATATATTACCACTTTACATTAGCCTGATTGACATTAAAAAAAAGGGGGAGGGGATATGCTGAGGCCAATGAAACCACATATAAATTAAGTTCCCAGAGATGTAGACCAAATACAATAAACTATGTTTTTCTCTGCCTGTTTTCTGCATTCATTGGGATGTACTTTAGACAGGGTGCCATGAACATATCAGGTGTGTAGTAACTTGGAGATCCTGTACATCTATGTCTTCTCTTAGCCATAGTTGTATTTGCAATTGCAAGGATATAAATCTAGGCAAAAGAGTCTGCGTGAGGAAACATAATGTGAGTTTTTCTCTTCTGTAATTGTAGATGCTTATAAATCCTCGGGGAGGATTTGGATATGTAGTGTTAAATGATGATGAGTTAGATAGTGAAGTAATGTAACCTCAGAGGAGAAAGCAAATGCTGTTTCTTCCAAGAATGTATCAGACATTCATGACTTAAGACAAAGCTAACATTGATAGGACACTCTTTCTTACCATCCACTCCTGCCCACTTTTAAAAAAAACCCTACAAACTAGCTTCACATCCTGCTGAACTGAATATAAAAAATTGTTGCCACTGATGGAGGAAATCTCCCTCTGACTCTGCTGGGTTTTCTTCCCATTTCCAGATGAGCAGCCCAGTTGTGCTGGTATGTGTTAGATCCTGAAACTCTATACTAGACTCATTTGTCTCTTAGAAGGGTACAGATGTATTTTCCTGGAATGGTTTTCTTCTGAGTTAATAAGAAGCTCACAGAGGAGAACTGATGATTGCCAGAGCTGGCACAAAGTAAATGGTGGGAATATCCAGATGGGAGCAGGAAAGGGATTAGGACTTAAAAAGTGACATCGAGACCTCTTGCTTTTAATGCAAATTGAGTCAGGTCAGTTCTTCTTGTTTCATGAAATCATGTCTTAAATGTTACGTTCAGACTTGGGTACATGCCATTATAGAGAATCAAGGCTTGCAGACACCTCTTACATGCTACTCAGACCTTAGGTCTGCAGGCAGAATCTACCATGGCATACATTGTTCTCTGCCAGAACAGATCATCGGAGACATAGGTACAAATTTGAATTTGTCTCACAAAATCTTACACCATGGACCAGGCACAAACAGGGAAACAATGGTTCATAAGAGAAGCTGTGAATGCATCTCATCATCTCTCTGTGAGGTCAGAAACCACATAGAGCAAAGCAAAGGTCTGATGTTTTCACTGCCTGGTGTTTAGCTGATGAACACTGCAAGGATGAGGTGGTTCTCACTGGTCTTTACTGGCACTTCTTCAAGATACTGTTGTCCACACTTGAGCCAAACCTACCAATATTTATACTCAACAGTCAACATTAAAAGTATAAAATTCCAAATACCTGAGATCAACGGTGGTTAGAAAGCAACCTATTGTTCTCCATTTTTTTTTGGCCCCCACTACTTGTCCACATAGACTAAAGTACTGCTCAAATCCCTTTTTATTCTTATATACAGAGAAACATGGGTTTTAATTGCTCTGTATGCATTTATGTATTTTTCTTAGTTCTTCTAGTCCTGGCATCCTGCCTTGTTTGGCAATTATGGCAGAGTCAAGGAATCTGGTAGAGGTGTCCTTTATTCATCTCTTGTGAGGTTGTGGGTCAGTGCTGTGCAAGTCACTATGCGACCCAGCAATCTGTCCCAACACAAATATGCTTTGAGTAGTGATAGGTAAGACAGAAGAAGAGGGCTCCTCACCTCCAAACAAATGAGATGTGGGTTCCCCATTTTCAGTAGTGCTGGTGGAGTTTGATCAGCTGGTGAAAAAACCCGACCAGTGCTTGCAGTAGTAGGGTACCAGATTCAAGAGACCCTGGAGTTGAAAGGACCTTCTTAAATAATGTTTTCACCACAGTGGCTGTTTGTACATTGCCACTTGAATAATGCCTCTTCTTTTTGGGGTGTTTAGTTATTTCTGCTGTAGTACCTAAGCACTTCATATGCTTTTTTTTATTTATCCATGATAGAAGCCTGTGATCTTGTTGCTAGAGATAATGCCATGCAGTCCTAGTATAAATGTATCTTTTCCTGTTGTTTAAAATAGTTAAAAATAGTAAAATATTTCTGTTAAAATTACTACAAATTTATCTGATTTTAAACTTCCTGAGGAATTATTAGCATCTCTGTTTACGAGTTCATAGTATTAGAATGTTTTCCACCTCACACATTCATCGACAAATCTCTAATACAGTTATTAAAATTGTGCTAAAGTTTGGGCTTATTAAGACTTCCCTTCCAAATAAAAATGATGAATTTGAGTCTTAATGTGATAGTTCATTTGAACAAATTAAACACCATTTAAACTGTTTTTAAAAAATCATTACATTCTACTAGGTTAATTATTTTAAAGTTACTATTTAATCTGTATGAATTGCCCAGACAGAACAAGGGTCCTTCACCCTTTCTTGCAATTCATCATCTGCTGTGATAAACTGCTTTGTCTCCACCTGTAATTACCTTCTGTAATTGCCACTGCCCCCTCTTGTAATGTTTACTTGACAGACTGAAAGGCAATATATATTCAATGGTCGTAGCACCTTTAGTATTTGCTGTTGTCGACAGTACAGAACTCAACTGCTAAAAGCTGTACTGGTAATGGATAACACAGTCAGTGTGCTGATTGTACAGAATTATCTGGTGTGGAGCTTTTCATCTGCTGACCGACAAGATCTTCAAGTGTGTCTTCCATCTGGAGACTAAAGGCTACAAAACTTGTAGTGTGTCTGTGTGGCCACAGAAATAATTAATATATCTGACTGGGCAGGGAGATCCAGAAAGGGCTGCTGGGACCTTCAACCATTCTTGAACCCAAGCACCTGCCAAACCCAGATCTGACTCTTCTGCAGCTGGGTGATTGGACTCCTTGAACTGGGTGTCACCCCACCCTGTGTAGCATTTCCAGAGCTCCCCATGTGCTCCTCTCTCTATGACATGGGGATATATATATCTTGTGGCTTTTGGCTATGTGAAGATTTACAGGCTGTGGGGTCAGCACAGTTGGTGACTCTGTCCTTGCAGAATAGTCTCTTTTGCCAGAGATTGTACTCTGTTCCTGCTAAATATTTGATTCAGTGGCATCTACCTTCTGTTAACTAGCCCCATGAGTCATGTATATAGGAGATGCCTGACTGTTTCTGGGTGAATTACTTTATCAATATTAATGTGTGCTAAGAATGTTCTTGAAATTAAAACTTCTCCTTATCCACCTCCAGGACTTTATTCTTATTCTCAGTCTTTGTATTTATTTCCTTTTAAGTTAAAACCCAGTACTCTATATGAACGAAAACCATTAAAAACCCATCAGGCTGGCACAATTAAGTTATTTCTCTTCCTTTCAGGGCTTTCCTTGAAGTCTTTACAACAGCAGTGTTAAAATGGCATCTTTTGAGACTGAACTTTCATTCAGTGCAATTTCTTTCAGCTCTGTCTGCAGTATAGAGCAGGAAATAAAGCACGGAGAGAAGCACCACAAAATTAATTTAACTCTGATGGCACAAGAGCTACAGTGACCACAAATTTCTCATTTCTACCCTAGGTCAACCTTTATTGCCCTTGTTTGAGCTGTGTCACTTTGTAAGTAGAAATTATCCTTGTCTCGTGGCCCTAGCATCTGGGCTGCAAGCATAGGAAATTTACCTGGACTGTTGTTATATTTATTAGGTCATGCCAGTGTGATCTAAATTTAATCTGTAACCAGCAGCATGACACTGAGTTGAAAAGTCACTCAGCAATTTTTTTTGCTCTGCTTATCTGAAACTTGCTTCTGTTGCAGAAGATCATGTCCAGATCCCACTTCCTCTGCTCATAGTTTGTAGGTACGGATTAAAAACCCTTTTCCCCACAGATTCATTTTGCCTTACCGAGTTATGATAAGAGTTTGGCAAGAGCTCAAAAATATTGTGCAGGTAAGGGCAGAAGAGGTGGCTGCCTGCACATGAGCAAGAAACAAGTTTTAAAAATTCTCAAGGCAAATTTTCTATTTAAGCCACCTGGATTAAATCATCATTGTAATAAAGACTTTCTTCTGTTTTATGCATAGTCCAAGAGGTGGCTCATCAGACAGAAAAACATTTAAATGCTCTGGTGTTTTTGCGTAAATTGAAACTGGTGTCAGCCAACCTCAAAATTTTGTCTGCGAACAAGGTTCATAGCCCCTTCATGGTCTGTTGTTACATCAGCATAATTGGTGGGAAGCAGGTGATGGGTGATATAAGGGTGCTTGCTGTCATTGTGGCCAATCCATGGTCATGGCTCAGAATCCCAGAGTTCATGGTGAACCTTCAGTTCAGCTTCCTTTGATGAACCATATGTCAGAATGTCAATGTTAAGTCAGATTACACCTTTTCGCCTCTAAAGAGAGGAGTGGGCACTTCGCACTACAGGGCAAATTAGTTTTTGGATGTCAGTTTTCCTCACTTGCTGACATTCTCTATGTAAGAGCCTCACGAGTTTTCTGTTGGGTTTTTGTGTTTGGTTTATATTTTTTTTTCTTAAAAATTCTTTGTTATCTATGTTCTTTTATTTAATCAAATTAAAGTTCATTGCCCTTGGATTCAGGGCTCTGCAAAGGCCAGTTCTATTATTTACTTTTGTGTCTTCTTGTGACAATTAATTCCAAGCATGAGGTATGCAAGGAATGTTCACAAGTAATGCTGTCTACAAAGAAAGGTTAAATACCGAAGGTTGCTTTACTGGATTAGCTGACTTCTTAGCTAATCAGCAGGTCTGGAAGTAAAAATAAAAATGTTTCTGGGTTAGAAGACAGAGACAGATTCTCTTTCTCTTTTCTGTCTGTCTGTTCTGCCTGTAGCTAGCACCCACACATGCTGTTCCTCCAAGAAAATTGCTGTCTGTAGCTGAGTAATACAGATGTAGACTTGTGCGTACTGCATATTGTATACGGGACCACAGTGGTATTGCTGGAACAAGGCAGTCACGCCAGAGCATCACGCGTTCGGCTAGCGTATTATTTCATGCATTCTGCAAAATAGACTGCCGAGGCGGATATATCTCTGAGGCTCCGTGTAATACACAGAAATAAAGGAAAAAGCAGGTGTTTGCATTCATCTGTCCAGAGCAGTGTTGAGGAAGGCAGAAAAACCTTCGGGTTCAATGATAGAGATGTGCAGAGCTGGGTGTCCTTGCCGTTTGGACAGTAGATGGAACCATTTGTTTCATTCTTAAAAACATCTGATGCTGCTGCGGCGTTGTAAAGCAGCAGGCTTGCAGGAGGGGGGTTGACAACAATGTGAGTGCTGTTTCGTAGCTGGCTCAGACTAGGAACATTTCTTTGATTTCCTTTAGTGTACCACGGCGGAGTGCAACGGGGCGTGAGCCGTAAACCTGTGGGGATCTACAGTGTGATGCGGTTTTCATAGGGCCGGCGAGTCACCGCGTCCTCTCAGACATACCACCTGAATGGGCTGCCACGGCAGGGTGTTGCATTTGATAGCCCCATGGTCGGTCTGCTCCTGTGCTCCTGGTGGACAAAAGTAGCCATAAAAGGAGCTGAGTTTTCCCTTTCTTCTTCCAGGTTTAATCATCCTTGGAAAACAATGAGTTTGTATCCCTTGATAGTGCCCTATTACACCTTGATGAAGATATGTACCCGTGGAAAGAGCTTGTGCTTGCTTCATTGACTTGGTCAAGGTGGACGAATAGCTACGGTTCGCTCCCTTTAATGACATATCTAATGAGGCTGTCTACTGAGCCTGGCTCCTACCAAAAAGCCTGTTCTTGGCAATTGCTGGTCAATCAAATGTAACATACATCTCATTTCTGTTTGTTCACACCAGCAGGCGTCTGTGCCTTCAATTTGTTGCACAATTAAATGTAATAAGAGAGAGATCAATAGATAACATGCCCATTATTTTGCTCAGAAAATGCTTAAATGAGGTGATTCAGTTCAAATCAGGTACAACTGTAAGTAGCTCTAAAAGGAGCCTGACATTGAGTAAAGCTGTGCTTCCACTTACATGTTTGTGCACCTTTTACGTGGAGGGCTGATCATCAAATGCTAATGCTGATATTAGTACTGACATGGCTTCATTTTGGGATCCCTTATAACCTTGTTAACAACCTCCTGGGAAGAACTCAACCAGTCACAGCCTTGCTGTCTGCTCAAAGAGACTGGCAGTCTGTGGTGTCTTGTACAATCCTTGATTTTAAGTGCTGTATTTCTTCCTCACAGTGCCTGCAAAATCCTTCTGGAACTCTTAGATGTTCTTTCTGTCATGATTTTAAGGTCATTGCATATTTACTGGAGGGTGATTTAGCTCTGGACAAACAGCCTCAATGAGCTGAAATTATTTTAAAGACATTTATGAAGTACTGGAAACCAAATCATCATAGAATCATAGA
>VZTU01000479.1:0-10912 GCA_013400835.1 Zapornia atra
AACTATACAAGAGGCCTCCTTTTCCTTCCTGTTAGCTATGGTAGGAGGTGAACAAAGCCATTGCATGTTGGCAAGGAGATTCTTTCATTCTTGGTTGTTCATTTCTGCCTGAGGCTGGGCACAGTTGTAGGATCAGCTGGCTGAAGGACAGGTGCTTACAGTAGCTTATTCAGAAGAGCTTTAGATCAGATTCCAGATGCTTCCCAATGGGATGAATTATGGAGAGTTTCATACCATAGGTTCATTCATTTTTAGTTCTTTAAAACTCAAAAGTTTCAAAATAGTCTTGACTTATACACTGGAGCTCATCAGTGACTTTCATGTCCAGGTACCATCCACAAATGTTAATTTGGTTTGCAGTCAAGTCTCATTTGTCGACTTGGTTTAGAAGACACTCAAGAGAATTTCCTCATGGAAGCTGTATGTCATCCAGCTAATGTGCTTCTTGACATCATGGATCTCTGATGCAGAGGCATTGCTCAAAATGCAATGGTAGGAAGAATATTCCCTGCTTATAAGCATTGTCGTTTAATGGATGATGGCTCTGAAGACTGGGTTTCCCCCTTGGAATGGCAATCTTGATGGCAATTAAAATGTTCCTGGCTTGTTCATAAAATGGAGCAATGCCAATATTCCAGTTCAGCATAGTCCCTGTGCTAGATAAACAATGCTAAAAATTGTGTCTCTTACTTTCCTATAGCCCTGACAAGTCCTGGAGTGTAGAAGAGGTTGTCTCACACTGTCTAGGCCAAGGTTACCCAGCTTACAGAAAAGTTCCTTCTTTCCTGCCACATCAGCTTCAGAGAAATCACTCTTTTGAGGAAGGGGCAGACTGACAGCCTGCTTTTGATTATGTTTGCATTCTACCCACATATTTAGTGCCACAGATCACTGCAGGGAAGATCCTCAAACTGGTATCTTCTAGGAAGACTTTTGGTGATGGGATTGACACCTGCCTTGCAGAGACATCATCTAGGATTGAGCAGATAGCTCATTCTCCTGGTCTTACTAGTTGTGCAGCTCTGGTGTAAATGACCCCCTGTCTGTGGGGACCAGCAATGAAACTGCCAAATCACTGTATAGAAATCATCAGCTGCCAATTGGTGTAATTTCTTACTACTATTCTATAGCAAGATTTATATGAGAAGTCTCCTGAGATCATATTTCAGCTACATGTAGAGACTCCAGTTAGGCTTGGCCCACACAAACGAGTGCAATAGAGAGGGAACAATTTATACCTAAAGCTACAAAAACCACCTAATTCTTTCATGATGCCCTGAGCCACCTAACTCCCTGCATGTCAATCTGTTATTCTTAGCAACATATTCCTCCTACTGACAGCTTTCCAGGTAATAGTAAAGTAGCATAACATTAACTGATGTATTTAAGTAAAAGAAGTTAGGTAATTTGATGTTTCTGTTCTGAGGAGTTCTGAAGACTTTGCTGAGCTAATAAAGAACAACATTCACTTCCCAAAATTTAATTGCACCATGTAAGTGCAAACATTCCTCAACGCTTTCTGATGAGTGAGTAGTTGTGCTTTGAAAAAAGGATTGTATAAATTGGCACCTTCTTTACTCAAAAAGGCTATGCATTCAGGGCTGTATCTGCCTGAGTGACAAATACCAAGTTTCTAGAATTCCTTAGCACTATTAATCCTCAAGGAACCAAGAGAAATGAGGACATCTTGGGAACAGAGCCTCCCAGAATAACTCTATTTCTCTCATGCACAGAACAACTGTTGTTCATGCAAATATACTGGTATATGTTAGGGTAAAATCACTAAAATCTAGCAATGGTGATAATATCCAAAGAGCAAAGAATTCATCTTGATTCCCAGATTTCAGTTGGGGATACATAGATCTGGTAGCTGCAAAACCAAAAGCTCGTATACTTACAAACCGAGCACATTTAGCACAGATTTTCCTAAGTGTGAAGTCTCTCACCTGTATCTGCAGTTGTTCCAGCTTTTTTTTATATTTAAACAATTGTGTATGTTCTTCACAGCCTAAATATTCCACCAAGTACCACCTGCACATACAACAAGATAACTTCCCCACTCTGTCCAGTTTTCCATCTGGGAGTTACCCTTCAGGAAGCGAAGGAGAAGTTTTCTGAGGTGGCAGTAAAGGTCTGTGAGATCACTTTTTTCATGCTCAGAATTAAAACATTTTCTTCATTCTCTTCTTGCATGTTTTGCTGTCTGCCATGTAATAGAATTGTTCTAGGTTTAGAAGCTGAATTTGTGAGCAGCAAAGTGACCCCAAATACAGCTGGCACTCCTGGTCATCTTTCGATTCTACTCCAGCAGGTCCTAAATCACATTGCTGGGAGAAACATCCAAAAGTCAGACTGGCACAAATAGCACAAACTGCATTTATTTTTGCCATTACATTTTCTCTTAGTTCTTTAGGGTATTCAGCCAAATGCCCTTAGTGCAGAATCCAGCCAGACCTCTAGAAAGTTGATATTAACAGATGGGTAGAATAGAAGGAGAAACAAAGTGTCCTGCCCAGAGTCATCAGCTCAGCCCCTTTTATTGATTCTCAGCCTGGCACAGTGCATTCAAGATGAAACATTTGGACTGGGTCCCTACAAAACTTAGGCTTGCACCCAGTCTTTGGTTTGAGCCTATACATAGTCTAAAGCAACAAAACAACCAAACATCCACACCTATGCTACTAAGATGGAGAAATAGAAGACAGGAAGGGCCTGAATGAATGGTGGCTTCTAGCTGACATAAGTAAGTCACTACCATACAAGACTGCTTAAGTGGCAAGTGTTGGATATGAGATGTGTCCCTGCCAATGGCAGGCATCAAGTCTCTGCTGACTTTAGCAGCAATCACAGTGCTAGTCCTTCATCTTACTGGCTCTCTTTCTAGGGAGCAATCATTGCCAGTGAGATTAACCACAACTGTAATCTAGACAGCTGGTTTCACAACTGCAATCAAAAATAGGGTTACCAATGCCTTGATGACAATAAATAAAGCCTAGATTCCAATTCAGGTAAAAAAAGTTACATGAAGCAAGTAGTGTGTTTTCAGAGTTGAAGAAAGGATGTGATGAGGTGGGGGAATGATGACTTGGAATGACATTTGATTCTCCTAATTCATTCTTGTAGTTACTGCAGTTGTATAGCTGTACCATCATAGTCATTTTCATGACATAATACAGCATGCTTGCATTACTGCAGGTTTGATTTCTGTGTCAAAAGACCTAGAAATTTCCAAGAAGTATTCTGGGAGCTAGCAGAGAATAGTTTGGGCAGATTCCACCATATGGCAGTTGAGACTTGAAACTACCTAAACTTGTGAGTTTCCCAAGGCAATTAACACAAATAAAATAACAAAGTGTTTTTCTTCCATCTGGGTAACCCCACAGTTCACTGAATCAAGATTTGTTCAAAAGCAAAGTAAAGCTTTTGACTCTGCCTGCATATAGCAGATTTATAAGAAGTTTTGACAGAAAATCTTGACATGACTCCAGTTCTAAATTGTTACACAAAGCATTTATCAAATGTTTATCAGCATGTTTAAAACTAAAATTGTCCCTCAGATCAAGGTCAAAGCACTTGTGTAATGGCTTCTTCTTTTTTTTTTTTACTATAGCATGATTATTATTACATTATGGGTTTTCATACATTTGTGATGCTAACACTCATGTTAACTGTAACTGTCTAGGAGCTGCCAGCAAATTCCAAAGCTGTATTCTGCTGGAGCCATGCAAACAAGTAGGTGTTCTTTCTGACCTGGAAGCCACAGGCAGGAGGTAGGGGAGACCACAAGGGAAAAACAAGCCAGTGCTGTGAGGCTGAGGCCAGCACCCTTTCTGTTGGAATAGATTTTTGCAGGCAAAAGCAGTTTCTGAGGAGGCTTTTGGAAGAAGACTGTTGAGTCGTTTTGCTGGTCTATGCCAACTTGTGGAAATGGCTGCTGATTTCAGTAGAACTACCCATAGAAAGGATCCTACAATTAATATATTACAAGAAAACTTTTTTGACATCAGTGGCATATCATAAAACATTATATAAGAGGTCCATCCAGCCCAGTCTCCTAAAGCTAACAAAGATCAACAGCAAGAGAAAATTTTGGGAAAGAGTGTAAGAAACAGGGCGCACATAGAATGCTGCTTCATGCAGCTTAGCTGTCCTAGAAGTCAGGAAAGCTCCTTTGAGCAGCTTATAACCTCTGTCTGTGTGGAGCCCTATTGATTTAATCTCAGTTCCAGAGGGAATTGTGGTAGATTTAAATGGAAACAGGCTTTAGGCTTAGAAAAGGAAAAAACCCCAACTGCCTGAGGTGTGAGGGAGCAAAGCTTCAGCCACCGATCAAGCAAGCTCTTAACAGAGCAGATGTGAAATAACCTCTACCCTGAGGGCTAGAGAAAACCTCTGATCCTGAAAAGAGTTAGGAAAACCTCCAGATAAAACCTAACTGACCTGCAGGCTTAGGAGGCTCGAAGCTGGCGAGTAAGACATGTTTTGGCCACAGACAGTGGAACTGTACAGCACAGGAAAAAGGGTATTTCATGTCTGTGCAAGCAAGAGGAAAGTTTCTGAGTGACTCACTGCTTTCAGAGAATACAAATCAGATTGTGGTGAATGGGAAGCAAATGATCGCATGATCTGGGGAGCTCTAAAAGCACTCTGAAGGTCTGCCAGGCTTAGCTTGCAGTAGGATGTGCAGGAGAGAGTGGAATCAAGTACAAGCTTGTGCTAGGCTGGTTTGTTAGCATCAGGATGGCAAAGCAGAGCTGCAGGGACTGAACACAAACAGAAAGAAGGAAAATGTATTTTTCTTTGGATGTCTCTGTTATCTCCATCAGTACCTCGAGGTCTCAGAAAGCACCAAGCTCATGGCATTTTCCCCAGATATATCTGCTTAAACAGTTTGCTCTTTCTATACTCAGAACAGGCAACCAACTGTAAAACAAATGTTGATTAGCAGTGACAGAGCGATCTGTGAGTATCTGCCACCCCTGGAACTGACCTTCTTTCTGTTCCTTCAGCTAAGCAAATTGTCATTCAAATTATTTCTCTAAATGAAGGAGAACAGGACTTAGAGATCACTCAAGTAAACCAGTCAAGAACAATACAGCTCTTCAAGTCCTGACAGCATGTCTGAGGCAGAAGACATATAGGTGCTGTTATCAGAGGTTGGATATTGCTACCATTGTGTGGTTTTAGTATGTCTTTCAGTTTAACGTAATGATTTTGCCTGTACTGCCAGCTTTTCATTGTCAGGCTCAAAAGATCTCTTTGTTCTGTGCTCTGTGACTGCTTATTGATCCATAAGCTGATGTGAGCTGTGCATCAGGAAGGTCATGTTCTTGATAGAAGAAACTGGAAGTCAGTAAAGGATCACAAGATTCTTGCCACTCAGAGCATTGTAAATGGCTGATATCCAGCATGCTGAAGTGTGTTAGGAGTTTGGAGTTGGTCATGGATAACACGATATTAAAGCTGTCATTACCAGCTCCTCAGGTACCCTAGCCAGGGTTTTCTATCTGCTTTACTTGTGATTGAACTTCTGCAGCTTCAGGTCCCAATTTGAATTGAGACAGCACTGGACGTCAGTTGGATTTTTAATTTGTCTAAATCTCTGTATATGTATCAATTTAGTTTAGACTGGTTGGATGCTGGGCAAAATACAGTTCATCAGGCTGGCCTCAGCACCTTCATTTTAGAAGGCTGAAAGGGCTGGAGGAAGAAGGGAGAAGAAACTACATCTTTTCTTGTGTTCTGCAGCATCATTGCATTATATTCCCCAGGGACACTGCACAGATCTTCACTAAGTTTTTGCAGTTATGCAAGGTACTACTCCTACCACATGGGAAGGACCAGGGAACCCTTCCTAAAGTCTGTGGAATACAGTTTGACACCCCTGTCTTTGGCACAGTAAATGGAATTCTTTTTCCTTGTGGAGGGAGAAGAAAGCTTGCTGTTTCCTTGGCCCCTTTCTCTCCTGCCCTTCATTCTGAAATTGAAGTCATGTCAGATGAGTAAATCTACATGGGACTGAGCAGCATGGGAGAGCAAAGCTGAGGATGAAATGACAGCGTTGGGAGAGAGGCAGCGTTGTTGTTCAAGACTGAGACAATAACAGGTATTATCGCAACATGATGTTACTGTCATGAATCCCGTGTGTCACCACTGTTTCCCACCCAAGTTGTTTACACTCCCCTGCAAAGTGCCTGAGATGGGCTATGAAATTTTGGGATTGGATAAAGTGTAAAGGGATGAAGATGCATTGCAAAGTGACAAAAAGAGAAAAGCCATTAAGTTTTATGAACAGTAACAGATCTTGCCTCCCAGTTATTCTCTTCTGCGTTCTTTGGAGTGTAGAAAACTTAACAGCATTGAACTATTAAAAACATTGGGCCTGTGATGTCTTATTTTGGTTTGCTGAGAGACTTGTCTTCTGTGTTAATAAACCCAGATATTGAGACACAGTCTCATTAAGAAAGTGGACTCACGACTAGCTGGTTTTTTTCATGTTCAGATTGGGAGTGCCACCAAAATTGCTGTTTCTGTGGGTAATTGCTCCAGCTCAGGCAAATCATCATTCTACAGGGTTTACAACAGGAAAAAGTAGGAGACTCTGCTGAATCCAAGATGGGCAAAGAATGTAAATTGCTGCTGTGTGGATTAAAAAAAGCAGCTGATCCAGGAAGCTTCCGTAGAGCTGTGCATGGCATGCCCTGTGGGAGTACAGTGGGCTCTGCACACAACCTTGGCATGGCAGAGTCACCCCAGCTCTGTTGAGGAAACCTGCAGGGAACTGTAATGCTTCAAAGGAGCAGAAGGATGTCATAAAAGGGTTCTCCATGAAGAGGGCACTGCTCAGAGCCTCTTCCCTGCCAATCTCAGTTGCCTTTCCCTCCTTTTCAAGACATTGATGATTATTTCTCTAGGCTGCCTCTACTAATGCCATGGCATTTTAGACATGTATATTTAAAGAAGAGTCAAAAGTACCTAAAGGCCCTGCACAGCCACACTCCTACAGTTAGTTCCAACCACCTCTTCCTGTTCCCTCTGTCCTGAGCTCCCCATGTTCCTGCTATCCTGGGTTCTGGAAACACAGGCCCTTGCAGCATGCAGTTGCAGGGGATTGTCAATGGAGTACAAACTGCAGAACCCAAGCCCTGAGGTCAAATCTATGCTATGTTTATCCCCACAAACTCCAAGTAACTACTCCAGCTGACAGTGCTCATGGCACAAGTGATGTCAGTGACCTATGTTGATAAACCACGTTACCTTGATAAACAAGCCTCTGAAAACAAGCTTGCTGCATGCACAAGGCACCTTTGTTAAGGGAAAGGCAGACACTCAACCTTTGAGATCCTCCCTTCAGAAGGGAGAACTGAGGAATGTCATTCCAAACTGATTTGGGTTTCCACCACCCTGTCCCCGTCCCCACCCCTATATTTCCCGATTAGATTCTGAGGGGCTAAAACTAGATTCCTGTTGTCCGCTTCAAGTTAATAGGTCCTGTGACCAGAGGATGTATTTTCTGGAGTCAGCTAAAAATTGCTGCTTTCCTGTGGTGGGTATGTGCCAGGGGGAGTGCGTTGGTGTTGAAACAACTTGGGAGGTGTCGATTCAAGTTCGCTAGGGTGGGCGTTGGCAACACAGAAAGGCAATCCTCCTCCAGATCTGCTGATCTATCATCATTATCCCTATTGTGCTGTGTCAAATGAAAAACCCAATGGTGAGGATCGCTGTTGTAAATTCTCTCTGCAGTTGGATGAAGCAGAAAATGCTGTTTTCTTTAATTTATATTGGGAATTGTGGCAGAGCCACCCTGTGAAATTCTGTGATGCTGGCAGCTGCTGCACCAGTGAGTCCAACAAGAACCATGATAACGAAGAGTTCGAGCTATGCGCACCAGTGAGACCAACACGAACCGTGATAACAAAGAATCCAAGCCAATGCTCACCAGTGAGACCAACAAAAACTATGATAATGAAAAATCTGAGCTGGGGCAACCTCTTGGACAAGGGACCTCCTCCTTGGACTGCCAGAAGTGGTGCTGCTGTGGCAAATGCCAGCCAAAACAGAAGTACTATGAGCAGCTCTGTGGCTGAGGGAAAGAAACGTGGTGCATCACAACCACCGGATGGTTTCAGCAGCTGGTGCCATCCAGTCACACCCTGAAGAAAGCCTGTCTCTACAAAGACCTCTTTCTGGCCTTGAAGGATGGCAGTATCAATGACCAGCTGCATCACCTTGCTTACAAGCAATATGTTCCCTGGTGCTTTGGCTCTTTTGATCTGGAAAACGGAGCCATCATCCCAAGCTACTGCAGGTGGCCAATTAGAGATACTGACTTTAAGATGGAATGAAGATGTTGCATAGCTTGAGCTCACACCATGACTCACCTTGGACATTTAACTGTTGTTTTCTTTCACAGATCTTTTTTAAAAACATAAGAAAACATGTGGCTTCCCAAATTCTCCTGTGATACTGCTAAGTTCTCATATACCATCTTTGAAGAGGCTGTTGCCTCCTGCTTAGCGTAAAGGAACAGACAGCTTGAGCTGAAGTGCTTGCTTCTGCCTTTTTTTCATTCTGTGAGTCACCCCAGGTAGTTTGGAAATGCAGGCTCTGGGGGGAATTCTTAGGGCTACATTTTATTGGAAGGTTCAAGGCCTCCTGCCTTTGCAGTGGAGCACAACCAAATCACAGCCGAGTCAGGAGATGACCAGAATCTGGAAAATCAAATTGAGCCAAGACTCATCTCAGAGTATGACCCCTGAAGGAAAGACGTCCAAAAGAGGTATCACTTGAAAATGTGGTCCTGAGTGGTTTTCTCCCCCAGCCTCACCCTCTCTGCAGCCCCACATCAAGAGGCTCTAGGAGGAGGCCACTGAACATGCACTCATTGTTGAAGGCCTCACAGTCCATCCAGATTAAGCAAGCTCATTTTAGACCAAGTGTTTTCTGAGAATCCCAGATGTTCTCTTTGTATTATCCCTTTTAGCTTGAACTCAGGAGTTACCACAGGTAAGTACTTTTACCATCTTAGTGCAATATTTTTGGGCATTTCATTCATACTCATTGAGATTGTAATGTTGGACTTCGGCCTCCTGTTCTTCACTTCAAACAGGCCTTGCCTCCTCCTACTGAACTTGGCACAGCCCAAGTTGCTTTGTGCTGTGATGCCTAAGGCCAGAGTACAGCCGAGGAGCAACGAATTCGGGGTAGATTAATCTGTGCTCCGACACCTTTTCAGTTCTTTCTTTTTGTTACACTTGGCCATGTTCTATTTTTGTAGAGAGAAGGTGAGGAGGATTGTAACACGTATATTCTGCACTCCTTTCAACTAAGCTTTGTTCTTTCTGAGCTAACCCAGCAGTCTGCCGTTTCCATTTCCCATATATATTTTACTATATATACTATGCTGGCAGATTATTCCAGCTGTATTTGCATTGTAATTGTAATAAGCATTAACCTCATTAACATTCATGTTGCAGCATCTTATATATCTAGAATGGGCAAATATTCTGGTTGGCGTTAATGCATTCCTGTTCTGACACAAGAACTGACTCTCCATTTGGAAAGAATTCCACTGAATATTCACTTGACTGTGATTTTAATCTCCTTTCACATTTGCATGTACGTTCTTCCTTATCCTCTCCCCCTTTCTTTGTCCTTTGGGTTTTGACTGGTTTTGTAATACATCGAGCATTTTATTCATCTATAGCTGACTCAAAGTCTCTTTAGTAGTTTTGTACTGTCTGAAATTCCTACTGCCAGTTTGTCAGTTCTCATCATCTAACGATGTACCTGCTATTATGGGGGTTTTGGTGATGTTTCTAAAATAAGCATAGTGTTGGGCAGCTCAGCATCAGGTGGAAGGTGCAGATCTCTGCTTTTATACCAAAGATTGATTCTGCAAGAGGATAAATAAAGGATTTGCTCATTGTGGATGGGAGGGTGGCAGCCTTAGATATACTTCTGCTGTCTCTTGCAGGTGGGTGCTCTGTCCTTGCCCTGAGCTGGCTGCATGTTATGTCTTGCTGTTAGGGTGGTCCTTGCCAGAGATTGTCTGTCCAGCTTCTTTGTCACACTTGGTATCCCAGGCTCAGCACAGGGCTGATGGCCTCAGACTTCCAAGTAAAGACTGACTCATGTCTTGTCAGTGTGGAGGTGAAAAACTCCCCATAAACTTGCTAACAGTCAGTAGCATGGCGAAAAAACTCTCCCAGATTTAGCAACTAGGGTGAGAGCATCCTCCTCAGGATGACCCACCGCCTGCGCTTCCCGACCCCGCACCCACGCCCGGCAGAGCCACAGCAGCGGGAGGCCTCAGGGCACAGCCTTGCCCTGG
The DNA here is from genome assembly GCA_013400835.1 of Zapornia atra. Lineage (NCBI taxonomy): Eukaryota > Metazoa > Chordata > Aves > Gruiformes > Rallidae > Zapornia > Zapornia atra. Next base: position 10,334 of record VZTU01000479.1, read on the forward strand.
CTGCCGAGCTCCCGCTTATCCCGGGCAGCCAAGAAGGGGTGAGAGCGACGCTGAAATCCCTTTTCCCTGCCGAAAACAGCGGCGGGGGAGGGCGGTAAGAGGGAGGTTACGGTGCCTCCGGACAGCCGGTGTTTCCTCCGCGGCCGCAGGCAGAGCCGCAGCTGGCAGGCAGCCCCAGCTGGCCGGGGTGGGGGCCGGCAATCAAACGCCTGGGGCAGTACAAGCCCTGGGGTTGCGGGAGCGCTCTCCGGGCTGCTTGGGGCGCTGTGGCTCTTGCGGGGCCGCGGCAGTCGCTGCCCGGTGCGGGGGGGGCTCCCGCCCGCCCTTTCGGGCAGCTGCCGTCATGGTGTCGTGCGGGGCCTTCCAAAGCTTCCTCTTCGAGTACGACACCCCCCGCATCGTGCTGATCCGGAGCCGCAAAGTGGGGCTCATCAACCGGGCGGTACAGCTCGCTATCCTCGCCTACGTGATCGGGTGAGCCCCGCTGCTGGCCGGCGTGTGTGTCTGTCCGTCCGTCCGTCCGTCCGTCCCTTTCCCCGGCCGTGGGCAGCCGCGACTGTAATCGGGGGGTGGCGGCCT
>VZTU01000479.1:10960-31321 GCA_013400835.1 Zapornia atra
AGGGGCGGGACGACAGCTCCCAGCTGCCGGGACCCCCGTTACTGTCCGGGAGACGGCGGCTGAGGGGGCGTAGGCGGTGGTGGGTGCCGCCACCGAGGGGTGACGTGCTGGTGGTGGGACAGCTCAACGGGGCTTGTGAGGCTGCTCGGAGGCAGCTGCAGGCGCAGGGAGCCTGGCCAGTCCTTCCCCGGGCCGGGTTGTGAATAAAAGCAGTAACTGCGCCCTGCCCAGCCGGGGAAAGCAAGGAAGGAGATCGGGAAGGAGCTTGCTGGTCCTGTGACCCTTTTGTAGGGGAGCTGTGAAAGTCTGGGCCGGCCCTTTCAGGTGACACACGAATAAAGGAGATGTTCCCTCTGCCTCCGCTGCTTTACGGTGTTTATTGGCTTTTTTTACTATCTTTCTTGCAGCTGGGTCTTTGTGTGGGAGAAAGGCTACCAGGAAACAGACTCTGTGGTCAGCTCCGTAACCACAAAGGTGAAAGGAGTAACGCTGACAAACACATCCACCTTGGGAGCCAGGATCTGGGATGTGGCTGACTATGTCATCCCTCCTCAGGTATCAATCGCTCTCACATGCAGAGGAAGGGTTTGCTAACAACCAGCTACGGCTGTGTCAAAGCTCACCAAGGTCCACAGTAGCTTCAGCCCCAGCGTGGCCTTGATAAGAGAGAATGAAGCAGCTTTGCTTGGTTGCAGATCATGCTGGGCACCTGCACTGCTAACCTGGGGGAAGATGGCTTCAAGAAGCCTCTGTGTGTGCTTGTATAGGAGGGATAATTTTTCAGATTTTGGGGAAAAAACTCCCAACAGTAACCACATGTCCTCTTTCTTCCTGCTTTCTAAAGCAAACAACTCAAAGTTGACTTGTTGGCAGGAACACCGGGAATAGCCTGCAAGTCATTTGATGCGGAACTGAATGGGAGGTATTGCTGTAGTTACTGATTGACCATGTGTCTGTGGGAATCTGCGCTGTGTGAGCGAGATGTGGCGGCCTTCAGGGCTGGCAGGCGTGGCCAAGCTGCTGGTCACAGGTCACCTCATGTCTGAGATGCAGTATGGGGAAAAAAGCCACAGATTCTGGCTGAGTGATTATATTTGCATATCAGTGGGCTAGAAGCAAATGAGAGATCCCCAGTCATACAGATCTGAAATTAAAGGAAGTGGAGGAACAGAGCAGGACTGGTCTTAGTTCTAATAATAAAAGAGTGGGAGTTGTGCTTAGACTTGCAGCTGGAGCTTTAATTCTGCCTCTGCCTTACAACTCCCCTAAGGAACTGTGTGATCTCTGTTTTCATAATGGGAGTGAGGAAATTTGGGCCAAGTGGGAGGACAGAAAGGGTTTCTGGTCCCACACTCCCTCCTCTGCCTAAAGGCAGCAGTATCAGCTGATACATGTGGGACTCTACTCCCTCAGTGGTACACCAGCACTGTCCAGGTCCCCTCTGTGGGGCCACCTGGGCTCTGCCAGCAAAGACACTTGAGGCAGTGCCTCAGATATTCTTTCCAGTCAGTTGCCTTTACATTTTCTTCTTGTTTTGCATATTCAGCAGGAGAACACTGTGTTTGTCATGACCAATGTCATACTCACACTGAACCAGAGCCAAGGCCGCTGCCCAGAGGTAGGTACAGGATCTGCTTTGATCCTGCCTTGTGTGGGGGAGGGAGTTCGTAGTGTAATTGTTGTTCCTCTCCAGTTTCCAGATGATAAAACAAAGTGCAAGGTGAAAAACGACTGCGTTTCAGGATATGTTGGCACCCACAGCAATGGTAAGGAGCTGGTCTGTGTTGTGATACCTCGATGCTGCATGAAGGAAGCAGCATCTCACTTCTTGTTCTCGTTTGCTCATGTCTGAGAGAACAGAAAGGGAACTTGTGGTTTTACTTCTGGAGGAGAGCAGATGGGCTTAGGCTGTTTTGGGTGGATGTTGGACAGATGTGTGTTTTGGGAGTTAGCAAACAGAGGTAAGGGCTTTTGCAAAACCTTGAGTCCATGGAGCAGTATTTTGCATAGATAAGGATTTGACTCAGAAGAAGGTCCTGGTCCATCTTCCTCTGAAATTGTACTACATATTGCAATGGAAGATAACGGGGGGCTCTGTTCTGGCATTTCACCTCTGAGCAGACTGCTAATACCTTATGGAGTGGGGAGATACCACAAGGCAGATACTGTGGGATTTGCTTGGGATTACCTTCTTTCACATGTCTTCCCAGGCATCCAGACTGGGGAGTGTGTACCATACAACAGCAGCATCAAGACCTGTGAAGTCCTTGCATGGTGCCCTGTGGAGAATGACTATCATATACCCAAGTGAGCGCTTCCTCCTCTGCATTTGCTCTCCTGAGGGGAGGCTAGCAGTATGCAGCTGATGTTTCTGTCCCTGTGAGGGGCTAATGGGAAAAGCTGAAGAGATGATCACCAAGTCCCTGCAGATTCCTCTTTGTGAAGATATAAGTGAAACTTACTTTTCCTCTTGTTTTGTAGGCCAGCATTCCTGCAGGAAGCTGAGAACTTCACCATTCTGGTGAAGAACAACATTTGGTACCCCAAGTTCAACTTCAGCAAGTAAATAACAGGGGCACACACATAGTGCTGACTGACCCTTTGGACAGTACAGGGGGGCTGGAAGAGGGGAAGAAGATGCAACAGATCTCCTCTCTCTGTTCTCCTTTAGGCGAAACATCCTCCCCACTATCACCTCCAGCTACCTCAAGAACTGCATCTATGACTCCCGGACGGATCCCTTCTGCCCTATCTTTCGCTTGGGGAAAATAGTTGAAGCTGCAGGGCAGAACTTCCAGGAAATGGCTGTGGAGGTATTTGGCAGACCTTCCTCTTGGGGCTCAGCTGTGTAGAAGAGGAGCAATAGGTGATTGTTCTCTGCCTTGTGGCATGAGCCGTAGGACAGAGAGTAGTTGCAGAATGGAGAGCTGCTCTGGCCAAAGGGACTGAAGTCAATTTGACTTAACAAATACTTGACCTTGGCTTGTTTGGGTGGGGTTATGTGCAAGGTCTTTCTGTAGGAGAGGGAAACACTGTTGGACTGGGACTGGGGTTGGGATAAAGGCCAGTAAATCCTGGTCAGCTGAGAGCCTAGTGCTGGGATGGACATGCACTTGGACTGCTCACCTTCTCTCCTCCCCTTGGCAGGGTGGAGTCATGGCACTGCAGATCAACTGGGACTGCAACCTTGACAGAGCTGCTTCCCACTGTGTGCCAAAGTACTCCTTCCGCCGCCTCGACAGCAAGGACTCTGCCCACACTGTCTCACCTGGCTACAACTTCAGGTAACGTGACCATGGAAGGCACCCCATTTTCCCATTGGCACAGCGCTGTGGGCTGCCTGTGCTCCTCTGGCACTTGCAGGTTGTCCTCATACTTTTGTTGGTGCTATAAAAGTTGGAGAGTTTCCCTGATGCTCTAAAACACAGACTAGATCAGATGCTCACTGTGTGCACACTACAGCAGAGGTGGAAGATGGGTGAAGCTCCACTGAGTGTGTCATATTTGCATCAACATTTGGGTGACCGTTTCTGAAAGTGGCTTTGTCATAGCCATAGCTAAGACCATAGCTGTCCCAGGAATTACCCTTGTGGCATACATTCTGACCAGTATGGATAGGTCCAGGACCTCCAGTAAAACCACCAGTACAGAGCTGGGTAGCTGGTTGTGTCCATACTCAGAGCTATCTTAATATGGATTAACCAGTTTACCAAGACCTCTGACAGTCCTGGCCTTGAGGAAATGTGGCTCAGGGCTTGTTTCTAGAACCACAAACTGGCTTAGCACAGGGGATCTCTTTTGGTGGGACTTGACTGAATTCACTGAGAGGGAACTGGGTATCGGAGTGTCAGGCGGGACCTGCTGGAGGGTATTGCAGCCCGGCCGGTGCAGGTTCTCAGGTACTCTTGCTAATTCCAGACCATGATGCAGCCCCTTACCAATTCTTTCTCTTTTCTTCCACCCCCTTCTCTACTTCCTCCTGGCTTAGTCAACACTGTGGCAGAGTAAGTCTGACCTCACTTCTTTGTCCTCATCCCTGTCCCCTGTCATTTGCCCACAGTCCCATTGTGCGGGACAAGGAACAGCCTTTGCGTACCAGGCTGAGCTGTGCTGCCTGCTCCAGTCCTGCCTTCCCATGGCTGCCTGCACTCCCGCAGCCTCCTGCTTCCCTCTGAGGGTGCTGATTCCTCATGTGTCACTGAATTTCGTCCTGTCTGACCTCTAGTAAAGCTAACTTTCTTCCCTTCCTGTGCTTTGCAAGGTTCCTGATTTGGCTCATGCTCCTGTCTTAAATCCTCCTGTTCTGGGCTTTTCTCCTGCATGTTCTTGTCTGCCTGAAATCTCCTGGGGCTTGTCTCTGAAAGTGCCTCTGCTCAGCCCATCCTTTTGGGATGGGGGACACACCTGGGTGTTGCATGATCACATAAATGACCTCAAAATTTCCAGCTAAGCTCTGACCTATTTTTTTTTTTTCCTCCAGGTTTGCTAAGTACTACAGGGAAAGTAATGGCACCGAATCACGAACGCTTGTCAAAGCGTATGGCATCCGCTTTGATATCATAGTGTTTGGAAAGGTAGGATGGCTTAATTCCTTCTGGTGAGAACTTTGGGAGATGCTGAAAAACACGTACTTACCCTTGTAACTGTCTTCTAGGCAGGAAAATTTGATGTAATTCCTACCATGATTAACATCGGCTCTGGCTTAGCACTGTTTGGTGTGGTAAGTGAGGCTAGGTGCACTTGGACTCAGCTCTGGGTTAGTGCCTCCATTTTGAGGGTCACTGTCTTAACCTCTTCTACTCTCTGCTAGGCGACAGTGCTCTGTGACATTGTTGTTCTGTATTGCATGAAGAAGAAATACTACTATCGGGAGAAGAAATACAAGTATGTGGAGGATTATGAACTGGTAAGCATCCCCGAAAGCAAAGTGGCTTCCTCCTCTGACTCTGGGGAGATTCTGAAACAGGATGTAGAAAGTCCACATCAAACAGGGAATTTTGAACCACAGCTCTGAGGAAACTTCTGTCTTTGCCAGAGAAACTAAATTTTACCTCAAATCTGTGGCAGGGAGGAGCACTAGAAACAAAAATTGTCATGTTTCCTGGGCAACTAAACTTGAGAGGGAAATGTATGTTCAAAAGCTTGTTGTGCTCCCACTGCACCTCCTTTTTGGATTGCAGTTGTTGGCAGTTGCCTTCTGAAAGCTACAGGCAACAGCTCTGCCCTCCTCAAATCCTTCCTTGGCTTTTGGGGGTTCCTGCTGCTGAGAACAAACCTGTTTAACGGGACCAGGATGCTGACAGCTACAGCTCCGTTCAGGATCCAAATGATTGCAGAAGGATTTAGTGGGGCAGTGGTGTTGCTTTGGCTGGTACTGAGGGCAGAGCTCAGCCTGTGCTTGGTGGGAGGTGTTGCTGCAGAGGGTGGATTTCTGAATGAGAAGCACTGGAAATATAAAGCTGTGAGCTACAGAGGGTAGTTTGCCTGCATGGACAGCTTTATGTGAGAGGAAGGGGGAAAGCAAATTGTCTCTTGGCAGAGCACTGCCATCTCTGATCTTCACAGGGAGTTGGTGAGACGTACGGGTCAGAATCCTGACCTCCTGCTGCTCTAGCACCAACTGCTGCTGTGAACATTCCTCTACCCCACCACGCAACCTACCCGCTCACCATGGGAAGGAAGGGGCAACAAACTGGAGAAAGGGACCTTCTTCACTCTCTTCACAACTTCTGGTAGCTGGAGCCAACCTCTGGACAGAACTGGGTCTGCTCCTCATCTGCGTCTTTCCAGGTTAATTGCACTAAGCACAGAAGGAGAATTGTGCCACCAGGCCTCTGCACTGGGTCAGCGGGACCTGGACTGCTCCAACATTGTCATTTTGAGAGTCCAGGCCACGTGGGCAGCAGAGAGCACAGGGTAACAGGCACAGGTTCTTCCTTACAGTGAATGTGGCCCCTGCCAGGGCTTGCCTAACCTGGGGAGAGCAGCTCCTTGCTCTGGTCAAACCGTTTTTCCTTGCCCTGAAGGAGCATGATGCTTAGCTGAGCCTGTGCCTACCATTTCGTGTGCCCAAGCAGCAGTGGCTGCAGACCAGAGAAAACAGTCACCGTCTGCTTCCATTGTGCCATGGGAAAGGGTTTACTAGTTGCAGAGTTATTTTTTGTCTGTTTTGTCGAATTTTGGGGGCACTACTTTAAAATGTATTTTCTTTTTAATAAAACATTACCCTTTCTCAGCCTTCTTCTGAAGCCCTGGGAGCTGGGTTTTGCCTCTTTATTTTTCCCCAGGGTCGGTGAACTGTCTTCCTTTTGCACTGATACCACCCATTACTGGATAGCCATCAAAGCCATGCTGCCCTATGCTTCGCCTCTCAGTAGTTGGGGGGTGGGAGGTTAGGCTAACAGGGCCACATGGTCAGGAGAGCAGGGGTACTACTCGTTGTCATACCTCGCATGCTCATCACTCCCAGAACCTGGCTCCAGGCTGCTGTATTTCATGGGCTTGCACAGTTTGCTGGCTTTTATCTTCACATGGCTTTGAGCACATCTTGTGCTCACACCAGCACACCTCTTTCCTTTCTTTCAACCTTTTCTGACCTTACAGAGACCCAGCCCCTATTCATACCTCCAGCATGCTGCCTGGGCTTTGCCACCATCTTCCAGCACTGTGGGGGGTTTGCCACAACATTAGCATTTTGGCTTATTCTTTATTTGTGTCCCCACTCAAACGGTGCTTTTCCAAGAGTTGGCCCTTGAGTCCATGAGTGTGAATGGTGTGGTTTGATGTAGGCAGGGTCTAGAGCCACCCTGGGCTCATCCTAGCCCAAGAGCCCCAGTGCTTGTGAAGCCCCCTTCAGTGAGCAAACTCTCAGACCTTGATAAGACCACTCAATGGTTGCACTTGATCAACTAACTCCAGGTTTGGTTGCATGTCATTTATTTCAACTTGTACAGAGAAGCTTGAACAGCTGTGTGGAAAAACACTTCGGTTTGCTGTTGGTTTTTTCTTCTTCTTAGGTAATATAATTTAAAAGTGGTAAATACACAGTATTTAAACTTGATACACCTGATAAAGTTAAATGCATAATAAAGGGGTAGGGACGAAACACAAGCCTCGGTCATTAAACAAACAGTATAAAAATCAGCAATAGTTCAGGACCTTAGAAAAGAAATTAACAGATCGAGTTCCTGATAGGTGAGAGGGGACCACCAAGAAAACCGACTCGAGACAAGAGGCCTGGCTTCCCCTTAGCACTTTCCTGTGTGCTTTCAGAGCCAAAACGGCTTAGTACCCAGCATTAAGCCTACAGTCAGCACTGGGCTTGCTTGAAAAGGAGGGACTTGGGGGAAGCTATAGCCCAGTTCCAAGGCACAAGCAAAAATGCTTACTTCACTGTAAGGAAAAGCAAAAGAAAAGGTAGCTTCACTACTAAGGACCAGCAGCGAGGGAACTGAGCAGATTGATACAGTACAGCTTCTCTAACAGGTCATGCATTTCGACACATCTTCCTCACACAGCCACGCTTTAGGCTTTCACCAGAACTAACAGACAAGGGCAGGGGGGTGGGATCTACATCGAGTTTCTTTCAGAAATGTGTGTTTGGCTGCAGCCCCCCCTGCCCCCTCTACATCTGGGACTGAGGGATGCTCCTTTCAGAGAGTGCCTTAGGGAAGGGCCATGCTTCAGGGTGGTTATGAACCAAGCCCACATTAGCCGTAAGACACTGATCCATGGTAATATTCCACAGCAGTATCCAGTTTGTGCCTGGGCATGGAGGGATGGGGACAGCTTAGTCCAGTTAGAAGCCATGCTGCCCCTGGCAAGTGGTAAATGTAAACGATCTCACTAGGCACCTGACAACTCACTAACCCGAGACACACAGCGCAGAGCATCTCTACAACTCACCTTGAACAAAACACACCACACATTACACCAGCTATAAATAATCAGACAAACACACACCCACCCCCTTTTTTTCCCCTTTTTTTTTTTTTTTGCTGAACAAATCCATTTACAGGGTTAGAGAACCCAGCTGCCCCTCACCCGTGTTTCTGCAGTGAATAGTCCTGCTGAGAAAGGGTGAGCAGGCAGCTCGAGAGCTGGCACCCAAGTTACCTGCTGGGTTTTCCCATAGCTGAAGCTACAGGGCTCTGGCAGAGCTCCAGCCCAAAGCAGGAGGGAAAACAGTGCGTGTCTTATGGCTCCAAACTCTGGACTGCTGCTCCTAAACCACAAACCATCCTCACTGGCTTGGGGGAAGAGGCCAGCAGCACAATGTTTTGGTAATAAACTGTGATTTAGGGAGACCAAAGCTCCAAGTGATGAAAAGATGTAAGGGACAGTTTGCGTAGGCGCCTGCGCACTTGCTAACGCTGTCCTGGCTTTAATAAAGACTTGTCCTAACCAGGGATAAACTGGGTTGGGACCAACTGCAGCGGGGCCAAGGATCTCGGTGTGCTGCTGCTAGCCAAGATCAAGGAAGACAAGGGGATGGTCACTTCCCAAAGGCAGGGCATGTGTGGCTGGGGCTAGCAGGCAGAGACCTCGCTGTTAAACAGACACAGGGGTCTCCCCCAGCCCCTTCCTCCCCAGGGCAAAGACTTACCCCATAGCAGTCCCCTATGTGCTTCGGATGTTCAAATCCTCCCTCTCTTTAAGGTATGCCATCGTTTTAACTGATTCAAGGTCACACAACCACATCAGACTGAGAAGACATCAGACCTTCATCCCACCCCGGGTCTCAAGCCCCACAAAACAGCTTTACTTACTGCGACCCCTTTCCGCATCCAACTCCTGACTCTTCTCAACTCACCCACGCTCTGCCGTCCTCCAGCTTTGTCCAAGCACAGAGAACTTGGGAAAGTGAGCCTGGACACCAGAATGTCTCCCACCACATGACATATTATTGTTTGTTTGTTTTTTTACAAGCACCACAAAATAATCAGAGTAATCTGACTGAAGGTGAAAGAGCTCTTCGTAAGAAACAATTAGGCATACACTTAATTTACTAACAAGCCTCCGATCCACAGGCATTCACAAATTACTGGTAATGAACTTGCAAAAAAATACATAGCATTGGCCCCAAAATTCAGGTTAAGAGTTTGGAAAACAAAAGTTTCTTTGAAAATTACTAGCTAATCTAAGTATTTCATTAAGATCTTAAGTTCTAAGCAAGCCCTAAGTCTATACTTAAAAAATAGCATAAGTTGTATTATTTTTAGTTGTAGTAAACCATGTAATGTACATGGAAGTGAAGGATTTTTACCCTGAATTTTATATTTAATAATATATCTACCTAGATCAAGTAAAAGATTTAGAAACAAGCTGTTGTTAGTGCTTCCTCTGCTGTTCAAAACAAACATTCAGCTAAACGCCACCTTTCACTCCTATGTCTGCAGCAAAAATAGTTCAGACTGAACTTAAGCCCTTAAATACCTTTTCCTTTCGTACACTGAATACAATACTCAACTTACCAAGTCCCAGTCACACCAAGACCTTAGGAAAGGTGTTAATTACCTCAGGAGGGTAATTAACCTCACCTGCTGAACATCCCGAAGATGCTGTTTAACACAACCTGGCTCACAGGCATTCTTTTAAAAAGCTGGAAAGGTGGGTGTTTGCTTTGTTCCCATGCAGTTAAAAAGATGTTTCAATTAAAACCAAACCAGAATGACGAGAAATAGATGCAACAACATTTCCGGTAGGTCTTGAACTCTCCAAGTGCACACATGGAGTTTTACTGTTGTCTGTGCCCCCTGGCAAAAGCTTCACCCTTCTGCATGTGCCCAGTGCCTGAGCGATGGGGGTGCAAACACCCCTGGGACGCTGGCATTAGTCCCCAGAAATTATTTGGCATTAAACCCAGGTAAAAGCAGTTCCAAACACAGTTGTTTGACTGCTTTTTTTTTTTTTTGCTTTTCTTTTTTTTTTTTTGCAAAGCACTGTTGCTGCTTAGGACGCTAGCTCACCTCTCTGCTCCCAGCCAGCACCTTTCCCATGAGAAATCAGCAGTCCAAGTGATCGGAGATGTTCAATGTTTATGACAAGTAGTCGGATGTCTTAAAACATGCTGCTGTGTAAGCTCTACATCCAGCGTTGTACTGAAATAGCGCCATGTCATGCTGTGTTTGGCATAGGCTCTGTTTAACGTTGCTCATCCTCAGCTGCACTCTTTAATAACGTGCCCTGGACCAAGTTGCTCAACAGAACCATAAAGTCATGCTCACGAAAGAAGTTCCTCCTCTCCCACGTTGGGCAAGTCGTTGCATTTCAGATTATCTTCACTGCCTTGTTTCCTGCTTTAAAAGGAAATAACACTTGCTTAGTGACTCACAGTGGATAGTGAGATACCAGCATCTGCTCCTTCCACCCCACAGGACCTCAGGAACCCCCCCAGCTCCCCTGAAACAGCCTGGGAGCACCACAGAAAAAGCTGCTCTTCAGCCCATTGGAGGAACAAGATATGCCATGTCACAAAAATCACCCCACAAAGTGGTTACAGGTCAGACAGAGGGGGAGTGAATATCCCAGGTGTGGCCACTTTTGAAAGATTTAAAGCCCAACTCGTTCTCCTCTTGTGCTTTGCAGTGATTTCCAGAGCACTGGACAAGCTGGAGGTGTCCTTTCAGCCTGAGGCGAGGTTATGCCACTTACGGCAGCAGGTTCCCAGGGGCAGACAACGACCGCTCGTCCCTCCTGCTCCCTTCAAATGGGTTCCCAAAGGATCGCTTCCGGATCATCGTTTTAACCAGGATCTGCAAGATCAGATCGGAGTTCATCAGGGATGCTACGATTTTAACAGAAACATCCTGCTCTCATGCCAAAGGTAATTAAGAAAGCCAGCGCAAACAAGCCAAAGTTCTCTTTTTTTTTAAAAAAAAAAACCAAACCAGAAGGAACCACATCTACAAGTCTCCAGCTGCTGCATACAGGGGCTGGACCCTCGTCTGCACCCCATGGTGCAACAACCGAAGATGCACGTGAGAGCCACACTAGGTGCGAGATGCTGGAAAGGAGAGCAGACACAAGCGTGGGAAGATTATTCTCTCCCCCAAAAGCAGGTTTCGCTGATCACCACATGCAGAACCTGCAACCCTCCAGTTCCCTGTGGTTACCTGGCAGAAGAACTCATTGGAACGGGAGAGGGAAAGGAAGGAACTGACACAATTTTGCCTTAATGTTTACCAAAGCCAAGCTGGGCAATCGCCTGTTTGTCTAGCTTTGGCTGCAAGAACTCAAAGGTACCCAGTGTCAGCGGCCATCCGAGGGAGCAGGGAACACAGCAAATGTCGCGGCTGTTCCCAGGCATCCCCCAACTTATTTTCCTGGTAGGAGAAGAGAACAACGTGAGCAGTGCCGGACCCTGCCTTGGCATGTGCATCCTGCTCTGGGAAGCATCCAAAACGTGCATGCTAGCAGAGTCCTGTGGGGGAAGGCCTTAATCAACTTTTTAAAAGAGTAGACAATGGCAGGACAAGGGGGATGGATTGAAGCTGAAGGAGGGAAGGTTTAGATTAGATATTAGGGGGAAGTTTTTTACAGAGAGGCTGGAACAGGCTGCCCAGAGATGGGGTGGATGCACCGTCCCTGGAGGTGTTCAAGGACAGGTTGGATGGGGCCCTGGGCAACCTTGTGTAGATTCAGTCCTGGAGGTTGGTGGCCCTGCGTGTGGCAGGGGGGTTGAAACGCTGTGATCCTTGGGGTCCCTTCCAACCCAGACCATTCTATGATTCTTTGATTATGTGAGAGTTGAAGCCATGTGAATCTCTTACTCAAGCATTAATGCCTGTGTTGGGTGAACCAAAGATCAGCCACTGGAGGGTAATTTTGAAGAACAAATAGAAAATGGGAAAATACAAGATCTGCCTGGAGGCAGCGCATTATTTAACAGCCAAGAGCTGCAGTAAAAGTTCATTAGCCCTGAGCTGTGCTAAACACATCTGGATTTTCAACGGGGCTGGAAGCACTGAGCCATCCTCCACTGCATCGCAATAAGCCACCTCCGAACAGGAGAGAAAGGTAAAAACCCCTTATCAACAGTGATCTCTCTAGAGCAGGATCTGCTTTTTCAGCTCGAGCTGCACAAGGCGTATTTGCATATTAACGTACCTGCAGTTAAAGAGACTTCTGCAGGGCACTAGCGTGGGAGAGAGCTCCAGAAATGGAAAGAGATGTGGGCACGGGCAGGAGATAGGAAAAGGGCTTCAAAGGGAGACTAATACTTCAAAAAAAGTCACAGCCTGGGTGTCTACCAGCAGATAACACCATGCCAGGGAACTGCGAGTGGTCACTCATCATTTTTTCTAGTGTAAGGGCTAGTGTGCACCCAAAAATATCCTTAGGTTCAAAACCCAGAAGGATTTCAGTTTTCGTGCAGGGCAGGGTTACGCTGTGGTGCTCATCAGCACAGCACAGCGTGGAGAATAAAAACATGAGCTTGAAAAGAAATGAGATGAATTCACCAAGAATAGCTCCAGGCGGGGGCTGGCACACGCCGTGGCCCAGATAAAATCTCCATCCTGGAAGCTCCTGGGAAGCTCCTGCAGTTCCTATGGCTGGACGGGCAGAACAGGAGTAGAGCAACTCATGCCTGGCCAAAATATCCACTCCTGGCTGTGGGCAGGTCCTGGACCAGATGCGTTCTCACCATGAACTTCATCAACCAGCTCAAGTGCAGAGACCAGCAAAGTGCTGACAGGTCCCTCTGGGACCTCTCTGATATGTCTCCTCCAGTGAGATGCTGAGACCCCGCCTCGCAGCACTTGTTTCCAAGAGAAGGGAGGTCTTTTGTGTACTCCTGGCCCAAAGCTTTTGCCCTTCAGCATCAATCTCCAGCTGCTTGGGACCAGCCCAGAAGGCAGCACAGAGCCCAGTGTGTGCCCACAGAGCATTGCCTCCCTTGTACTCACCACGGTGGCCAGGCTGGGGATGTGCTTAACCGAATTCTCCACCTCCTCCTCTGTCACCTCGACGAGGGTGCAGTTCTCATCCTCCGTGGGCAGTAGCTCCACTCCATTCTTGGTGACCCAAGGGTGCAACTTCAATTAATAACACAGCCTGTCAGGAACGATTTCCTCTTTTTCATAACTCAAACAACACAAGCCTGGCAAACGCATCTCCTCGCCCAAACTATGGCCTCTACGTGCTCCTCAAATACCAGGGAGCAGGGGAGAGACTGTGCCATCTCGCCAATGAGCTGTCTCACCACAGCACTGCAGGGAACAGCTCATCCAGAGCCAGCGCTGGCCCCATCTACGCAACCAAGCAATAACCTTGGTGACCTACACCACTGGGATTTAGAAGAAGACCTATTTTCACTCTCATCTTATGGATGAGACAGTGCCAAGGGGCAGGAGTGATTTGTTCCAGACCATACGTATGAGCAGCGGTGATCGGGAGACCCACCGAGCCCTAGTCTTGGACCAGAATAAATCTACGACAGAAGGCAGAAGCCCCTTTTCTTTCTTGCCCACACTCCTGGTGTCTTGGCAGCTGCAGGAGGAGCACAAAATGGTTCAGCAATTCCCCCGCAATCCTTTCTCCCTACCTTAGTCTCCATTTTCTCAGCTTCTCGCCCCTTCCAGGCTCCGGCAGGGGCAGAGGACCAGAAATCTCCTGCGAAAGGCTGTTGCACAGTACTTTCCTGGTAGCAGAGGAAATACTGTACTCAGGGAATTTCCTTTTGCCTGTGACTTCTGTAGGCACCAAAGGTCCCAAAGCTGAGCAGGTCCCGGAACAGGGGAAGGAGCTGGGACTTACCTGCCCAGGGACCCTGGGCACAGGGGGGAAGACCTAGCCTGGCACGATCAAACTGACTCCCAAAAAAAGCTGAGCGAGGAGAACCCAATGGAAGTGAAGCCACAGCCAGCACTAGGGGGTTGGGTCAGTACCTTGATTTCTGGGACTGAAATCCTGGATTCGGGATTTTTATCCAGCATCCGTGTAATCAAATCCTTCAGGAAGTCTGTAACTTCTGGCCTGGGGAAAAGAGCAGCATAGGAGAGGAGATGGGGAAGGGGTGGGTGCTGCCTGTCCAGTACCAACCACTGTGGGCCTTGCTGGGCAGACCGGGGCTGGACCCCAGCCCTGGTAGGGATGCAGCTCCAGGTACCTCTAGGTGCCACCCAGCCTTTCCTCTTCAAATACCTCCCAGGGAAGGAAAATATCCCTCCCTTTGAGCAATCCAAAGCATGACCCCACAGGTACAGGGCTGGGAGAGTCTGACGCCACCTCCACTCAGGCTTAAACCCAACAGGCAGTGACTGCAAAGGTCAATCTGTGCCCTCAAATTCCTCTGCAACTTCACTTGCTCCTCCAGCTACTGCAGCCCAAGCCATGTTGCCTTCATGATTAAGATAAAGGACGTTTTCCAGGCCAACAGAAGGTCTCAGAGCCTAAGTTTTGCAAAACTGCAGCAGAGCAGGACCAGCCCCGCTCAGGCAGCACCTGAAAACAGCTCAAAAGAGCTTTGAAATAAAGCTGAGGGTTGGGGGTGGGATTTGGTACTTACTGATCTGGGAACTCCAATGTTTGGGTCTTGATTTTGTTGTGTAAACTCAGGATTCTTTCATCCATGAAAGGGCACTGCCACAAAGAAAGGGGAAAACAACAGCCCCCGGTTAAGGAGCGGGAGTGAGGTACCAGCCGAGCATTGGGATCGCGCAGGCCTCACAGGAGTACAAAGACCAAGTTCAAAGGAGATACCAGAAGGTTTCCCACTACATCAAAGCCATCTTTGAAAAGCAATGAAAATAACATTTGGCTAAAAATGACCAAATTACTACAACTCCTTTCCTAAAAAGTCTGAGCAGGCACAGAGATCTCCCCTGGGACAAAAGGGGAGCATGGGTCCTTTCGGCTGCATCCACCCCACGCAAGGGCTGAAGTTTCCCATTCCCACCCACACAGCCCCGTCTCCCCTCAGCAATACCCAACTGCTCAAATGAGGGTACGGGGTCCCAATCCTTGTGTGTACCCAGCAGCAGGGGAAGGACGTGCCAACCCCTGTCCCTCCAGATCACTGAAAAATCCATTCCATTACCTGCCCAAACACGAAGCAGTACAGCGTGATCCCCATGGCCCAGACATCCAAAGCCTGTGGAGAGGAGAAACCATAGTTAGATCTGCAACAGACAGTATAGGCAAGGAAGATTGTTCCAAAACCCCTCAAGTCACCAATAAACACCTTTCCAGAGAAGATTTTCCTGGTTTCTGAGAGCGTCTCCGGTGCCATGAAGGCGGGGGTGCCCACTGTGTTGGTTAAGAGGGCATCGGCTCCCTTGAACTCGTTGCTCACTCCAAAATCAGCGATCTTGACGTGCCCGTCTTCTCCCACGAGGAGGTTGGAAGGTTTAATGTCCCGGTGGATTATCTTTTGATAGTGCACTGCAGCCAAAGGAAAACCAAACAACTCAGCAGCAGCAATGTTGCCCCAAAGTCTGTGAGCAGGCCATTAAGCCGTTCCACCAACCACTGCCAGCCCCAGCTTCAAAAACTTTGTGCAGTAGCCACCAGAAAGAGCTCCTTATACCAGCAGAAAGTCCAGCCCTGGGTGTTTAGAAATAAATAAAATAAGAAGTCCTGTTCTTTTTGCACAGACACTCACAGTATTCAATGCCCTTGATCAGATCCTGGAAGTAGAACCGAGCCTGATCCTCGCTGAGAGGTTTCAGGGTTGGGATTTCCATCACAGGGCTGCAAAGGCAACAGAGACCAGAGCTAATTTCCCATCTGGATGCACTTAAACAGGTCCCAGAGGCTTTGCCACCAGCCAGCAGCAGCACGCGGCCTGAAGCAGAGGTGCACATGGGGCTGTACACAACCGCAACTGCTACCCAAACCCATATGAAACCCACCATGAACCTGCCCGTCGCCTCAGGTGGCCGAGCTGTGCAAACCCATCTCATGTTCATGCTTTGGTAGATTTAAATCTGGAATCCAATACTCACCCTTGCTTCACCAGTTCGAACACTGAAACACAAAAGAGAAGGTGGTTACCCATCACTTAGAGGCGACAACTTTTGTGAGCACAGCCCCAGCACTAAGGCATTTTGGCGAGAAGAATTATGAAAGCAATGTAGTTTGTTGGTTTTTTTTAAAAGGAGATGCTATCTTAGGCATGGTACACGCCGTCTGGGATGCTTCTGTCTTCAATTAAGGGCATGCTGCCAGCTACCTTCTTAATGCTGCAGCTTCAGCATCACGAAACAACCTCCACAGGCACCCTGACACCCTCAGTTTGCTCACAAGACCAAGTCCACGCTCGAAGCAAACCTCTGAGCTGGGCTAGGCAGGCGTCCCACGCTCCTCCGCTAGCACAGGCTGGGCATAAACGCCTCCTCCAAAAAGCGTGGGTATTTGCATCAAGCAAGCCACTGCAGTCAGCAAAGCAGGTGGGGAAGTGGCTCGCTTGTAGCGTGGATGCCAATGTGTCCCTTGGTCTTGAGGCCAAAGGAACAGAGCTGCTTTCTCGCAGCCTGGCTTCAAAGCTGAGAAGATAAATGCTGATACCTCTCGTGGCAAAGCTGCACCCACCATTGAATTAAAGCCTATGGAGTGCCATGAACCGCTCCTGTCTCCTTTTTGAACTCAGATCCCATTTGCTCTGATCATTAGAGGGGATTTGCTCCTCTGGCACATAGCTGCACCAGAGAAGAGACCCAACACCGCACACTGCTACCCCAAAACACAGGGTGGAACCCTTGTCCCCATCAAACCCCATCCCTCCTGAACCTCTACGAGTGCCACAGGACAGTTACCCATGTACAAGTGGTCCTCGCTGGGGTCATCCAGAACCTGCCAAAAGAAGCAGAAAGGAAGGTTAACAGCACCAAAAGAAGCTTGCAAATTAAACCCCAGGACTTTTTATTCCACAGCCATCTCAGCCCTGCACCATCTGCACCATTAGCACAGTCTGCTAATCACTGAGCTTCTACCCACAAGGGCTGGGAGGTGCGGGGGGGAAAAGGAGGACAGAGAGATAGCTGTACTTCAAGGAAGTAAATATTTAAAACACACAGTAAGCAGCATCTGACTCATGAGCCAAATAAACTCCAGCCTGCACATCCCTTAATTTTTGGACTGTTGAATGCAGTCGGTGGGTAGAGGGCAGGATGGCTGCACCACAGAACCTACAAAACCACCAGTTCTTCCTCAAAATCCATCTAAGTGCTTGTGTCTTCCAAGGAATCACCATTTTTCTGCATTTCCCTTTAAAGCCCTTTTAAACCACGGAAAACCGAAGTCTCCCATAGGCAGGACCAGCCATGGCCATCCCAGCCTCTCTGTGGTCACTGCCCTCTGCCCAAACAAACGTGTAGCCTATCCCTGCAGCATCCAAGCTCCTTCATGCTCAGGGCGGGTTTCGGGAAGGGGGGGTGGCTGATGCTTACCTCCACCAACTTCACCACGTTGGGGTGGTCCAGCTTCTTTAGGATGGCAATCTCCTGGTAGACCTGTTCAATGGGCCCTTTGGGCTGCAGGCAGCCCTCAGAGGCAGCTTTGGCCCCGCGGGGTGGTGGGCGACCTGCGGGAAAGGCAACGATGGGGTGTCTGGTTGGGAACGAGCCCCAAGGGTCCCCAGATCACCTCCCACCCTAAAACTTTTGCACTACTTACGGGGGAAGCCCGCCTGTCTCATCAGCTTCTTTTTGGAGAGAACTTTCATTGCCTGCAAGAGGGGGAAAACAAGTTGGATTTGGGACAAATCATGGATAAAATGGGGCTGGTGGGATGGGGCTGGCACAGAGTCAGCAGAGGGGATCTGTCTGCATCCCCTATCCCACCCACCCCACTGCAGGCTCTGGGGACACGTACTACTCACATAGTAGGTGTTATCATCCTCGTTGTAGGCCAGCTTCACCACCCCATAGGAGCCCTAGAGAGGGGCACAGCCATGGGCAACCCATTAAGGTTAGTGGTCCAGGAAACCCCACAGCTCCAAATGGGGATCTGGCCTCCTCCACAAACCACCCCCACCAGAGCTGGCGGGTGATGCTGGGGTAGCGGGATGCGTGGGCTGGCATCACGCCACTGGCAAAGAGAAGCTTCAAATGCCCCGTTCCATGGGAGTTAGGGAGAATGGGGAAACAGGGGAAATTGATAATTTTTTTGTTTTAAATATCCAATTCAGTGGACACCAGCCAGAAGAAACCAGCACTGTGGTGAGGAGCCGGCCAAGCTGACGTGGTGAGCGGCTGAAATTGCCATCTCACTGGCTCGACAGCAAAAGCCATCTCAGCGTGTTCCCAACCCACACACCACCCTCCCCACCCCAAACCCAGCCCATACGCACCTTCCCAATCTCGTCCTTCAGCTTGTACTGGTTGAGCTGCACGCAGTCCTGTGGGGAGGGACAAAGAGGTTGGACACAAGGCAGGAAGCCGCTCGCGTTCGCTCTCCTCCTGTTCGTCTCCAGCAAAACCTCTGCAACCTCACACCCTGCTCTGCTCTGACCAGGCACCCACTTGGGGCCAGGCAGCTTTGACCAGCAACCCATAAACCTGTTTATAGACAGCTAATTGCAAACGTTAATGGCCAGGCAAGCAATATATTGTCCAGGTGTCAGTGGGGATCAAGAGTTGGGAGAGACCACAGAGTTTAACACCCACAACCGGGCACTGAGTGTTTTTATTTCTCCTGCTTGCTGGCTGTTGGCTGACAGGCTGGGGGCAGGCAGGGACCTTTGCTCTTCACATCTCAGCCAGTCTCTCCCTTTTCTTTTATTTTTGAGGGAGAGAAAATTGCAGCACAGCACCAGCTCCCCCAAAACATGACCATGAGAGCTGCCAGCATCTCCAAAAGGCACGAAACACGGCAAGCCACCCATCCCACCTTCCTGAGAGCTGTTCCTATGTACAAGGATGGACCAGGATGTCTCACCACCTCCCATTGTGTATCTGCAGACATGTTTTATCCTGAAGAGCCAAATGAGAAGCAATGCCATGGGTGGAGGAGGGCAGGAGAACCATGGGAGTAGCAATGAATCCCCCTCACCTGGAGTCCTGTGATGGACACGCGGTTCGACTCCACTGTTGGCCGCCGTGGCAGCCGTGGGGAAGAGTGTGGGGACGTCACCGGAGAATAAGGGAGGGATGGGTAGATGAAGCGTTCGTTGGCACCATTGCCGGTCCCAGGCGAGCGGGCAGGCTGTGACCGCTCCTGCAAGGAGAGCTTTCGGCCGGAGAGGTGCAGCTTTGCCCTCGGTTCTGGTCCATCCCCAAAACCCTCACTGCCGGGCACGTTCATCTCCTCCTCCTCACTCATGCTTGCTGTTGCGTCGTACTCGGTCACCACGATGAGCGAAGCCATGCCGGAGCAGTGGGGGCTCAGCGGCAGGGGGTCCCGCGGCACCCCGGGTGCTCGGTAGCCGCAGCTTCGGTCACGGCAGAGGGGCCATGGTGTGGGCGAGCTGCCGGGGACGCATGATGGCATGGTGTGACAGACAGGCTCATCCCGGCCACGCTGTGATGACGGAGAGGCGTGCCTGCAAGCACAGGGCAGCTCAGATGGGAAATGAGATTTCCTTACTCTGCCGATTAATTTATTCACCCCAGAGGGGACGGTGAAGCCAAGGGCAGTGGCACAGGATGGCACCAGGGTGGACACCCACCCTGGCATGGAGCAGACCACAGGCAGAGGCTGGGCTCAACTCCAAGGTATGGGGTTCCATCCCCACCTTTACCTGAACCCTCTGGGGAGTAACCGCCCATCAGCGGGGTATTTTACAGGGGCAGGATCAGGCCCTGCACTAACCTTGCACAAACACCGCCCAGTTCCTCACTTTACTGCTCAGCCCCACAGCCTGAGCAGGCACATCTCTGCTGAACACCCCCCGAATGAAGCAGTTTGTGGGCACAGGGACCTGCTTACCAAGCGCGGGGCGCAGGATCAGCACCCTCAGCTCACTGCCTCCTCCAACAGCCCATCATTGCCAGCGATTTTTCTTCCTCACCCCAGGTTTTCCCTACAGCCTTCTGTGCAAAAATCAGGTTCCAGAACCTTGGGATAAATGGGAAACAATTCTGTTAGCACCACATAATTTTATATATATACATATATATAAACATATATTCTAAAAAATAATTAAATAGTAAGTCTAAAAGGGGAGAAAACCATGTCATTCACTCACAGGCACCCCACAGCAGCCAGGGCAGTTCAATGCTTGGTTGGTTGTAAGCCACCACTTTTCCCTGCCATGACACCAATGCTGGTTTTTAATTTCTAGGTTAATGAGCTGCCACAAAAGCAAGTGGGGAGTTAAATAAATTTTAAAAAAAAAAAAATCCCCAAACAAACAGCCCAGAAGCAGGAACAAGGTTTGAGGCGTTTTTCTGCCTGGTTCCCACACCTCAGCGAGGCGGC
>VZTU01000479.1:35512-91049 GCA_013400835.1 Zapornia atra
GAGGGAAGAAGGGAGGGAGGGATGGAAGGAGGGAAGGAGGCCCCGCTCCGCCCCGGGGAAGGGGAGGTTTCCCCTCGGGCAGCCGCATCCTGCCCGCCCCGCCCTCGTAAACCGTTCTTTGGGGTGGGATTTTTTTTGTTTTGGTGTTGCGCGGTGGGGTTAGGGGTTTTTTTAGTATTTTATTTCCCCCTCCGGCCCCGGGCTGTGCGGCCCCGCCTTACCTCGGAGCGCGGCCGCGGGATGCAGCCCGGGTGCCCCGGACGGTCCCGTTCCTCCGCCGACCGAGCCTCTCTGCGGGCATCCTGCGTCCCAGAACATCCCCAGCAACCTCCCGTCGCCCGGACTCGGTCGGGGCTTCATCCCCTCTGCCCTTGTGTTAACACCGAAGTCCATTTGGTCCAAACTAGGTTACCTGCATGGGCTCCCCTGGGGCGTCACTGAAGGGTCACCCAAAGCTTCGGAAATCCTCACCTGGAGCGGGGGTAGAAAGCTGGTGTTCAGAAATGTCACAGCAGCTGCCAGGCCATCTCTGCCACCCAGCCCAGCTCCTGCTCCGGTTGCAGCTCTGCAGCGCCGGGATGGAGGCAATGCTGCTGCTCAGCACGGCCTTTAGCTCCCCGCTGGCACCAGCCCTTTGTAAACATCTCCCTTGCTTTGTCCATGCTAATTATTCGGATTTTATCAAGTACGTTCCCATCAAGCACCATTCTTGCACTGGGCTCACCTGCAGTTTTCTGATCGACTCTTCACAAAGTGACAGCTTCAACCTCGAGCAGATACAAACGCCACAGCCAATGCAAACCCTCTTTACTCATTTTGCTGAGACTCACTTGTGGACACCACTTCCACATTGTAGAGCTCCCCAGTGCAGAGCTGAGCCATGCTTCCACCAGGGCTTTATGGATAAATGCTGCTATTTTGACCAGGATCCTGAAAGCCACTCTAGAGATCGGGGTTAGGTACTTCCTGTAATGTTGTGGGTGCTAATTAACGAGTGTGTTAACTAGCAGTGGACGAATCTTGTTTCAACCACATCTTAGAACTACTCTCTTCCTGCCTTACGTGGCAGAGGTCCTGTCGAGCCTAGTTTAGGTCTGGTCTGGTCTTGCATTATTACTAACACCACCAGTCTGCTTTAGCACTTCCCAGCAGGGTACCTTCATGTGTTTACACTAAGGATGTTCAACTTTCATATAGTCCCAAGGTGTAAGGACTGGAAGCCCCATCCTCAAAGATCACTCAGGAAAAGGTTTACGCTCACAGAAGTGCAGCCCCATCTGCCTTAAAATCCCACAGTACAGCTGAATTCTTCTTCCAAAATGAGGGTCTGATTTCTAGAAGGCAACAGCAGTGTATTGGCTATTTAGTCACAATCTTAATTTATTCACCCAAAAAAAAAGAGCAGGTAAGTTACACGCAGCACCCCTAAGAGAACCTGTAAAACAACAACATTTAAGCTGATCCAAGGCTTGTGTTGAGCACTCCTCTCTCTTTGCACAAGGACACATGTCACAATGATGCTAGGACCTTGTACCATTAGACCTTTCCCACTGAATCCTGGTTTTTTTTCCCTTCTGCCAGCACCATCTGCTTCTGCAGAATAAACAGCGACCCTGGACAGGTTAAATGCAAGGACACGTTTTAAATAAGACTCCCCATTCTATACCACTTAAAATAAGCACAAAGGAGCTTCGCCTACGTTTTCCACTATTTTTTGTGCTTGAGTGTTCATAAAGCCAGCATTGATTCTGAAAATGTCACTACTAAGAACAGATATTATTTCATCGTGACTGTGCTACTCCCCTCAGTGTGTTTATAATGCAGTCAAGAGAGTCTTTGCTTTTTTTTTCTCCATTCAATTCTTATTCTTAATTTCAAGTAGAGAATAAAAGTGAAATGGGTGGAAACCTATGTTTTCCCTTAAGTCATTACAAACAAAATACAAGTTTGTTCAAGAGAAGACCGCGATTTATTGGCAGTTACTCTGAAACACGGATGACTGAATATAACAAAAAGACATTTGTATAAAAGAACCCAAACCCAACCACACAAGAGGAAAACAAACAAATCTCATCTTGAAATGCATCACTTGAAGGCATTGATTAAGGGGACTCCATGTGCTGGCAGTTCCTGGTGCAACTGGCGGAACAACATGGCACATTTGTTCCTTTCCTGGGTCTTGCCTAAGGTGTGGAACAGCCGGGCTTGGAAGTAGAGAACATCTCTGAGCTGCTCTTTGCAGTCCACTTTGGCAAAGTAAGTCTTGGCTTCATTTAGGTTCAAGATTGCAGATTCCAAAGCTGTGGAAAAAAAAGAGGGACAGTCACATTTACAATAATATCACAACAACAACTCTAAGCAACACAGCACAATTCTAAGGAGCCCAATTATAAAATCCTCAGCTTTTCAAAACAATTTGTGTCTTAGCAACACAGTCTTTCAGCTAGTTTCCATTACTCAGCCTTTGATGCAAAATACTGGTGTGCAAGTATGCAGATAAACAAGAGTCCATTATAAATGCTGCATCTGTTGAATAATCCCAAATTAACTTTGCTATCTGATAATGAGGTGATGGGCTCTGCTGTATCCTTCAGACTTTAAGAGTGATCGTGTAGCAGGACACCAGTATGTATACATCGGTTTGTGCTTCTCAACTTCCAAGCACAGTTTCAGTGAGGTGAATTACTCTTCACGCTACCTTCAACCTTCTTCTGGGGCGTGTAGGAAGCTGCAGAAGCCACTTGACATTTGGCCACCAAGAACATGGCACAGCCTTTGTCCAGGACAGCTCCATGGGCCAAGACAGGTTCTATCGCCATGTGCAGAATATTCAGGGCTTGCTCAGGAATGCCAAGGATCAGCTGAAAGAGAAAGACTTGGTGGTCTAACACTGGAACTCACTGGTAAGAGCAACTGCTTCTTCAGAGAAGACCAGCAGAAGCCACATCTGTTTCTGGTAACGCGATGTGCTACAGGCAAGGATGTAAATTTTTTCCATGTAATCCTCTTTTAAATCAAACCTTGTTAGTAGAAATGAGCTACTATCTGAAATGATTAGGCATGGCTTCTCCTCTGCAGTCAGTGCTGACAGCCACGTCTGCCAGCTCAGAATAAACAGTATAACTGAACTCCATCACAAGCAGCGTTTTTAATTCAAACACATGCCAAACTGTGCTACTAGAGAACCAAAATACTAGCAGAAAAAAAAATAACAACAATGGAAGAAATTATAGCAGGGCCAATTTATGCTTGCCTGCTTAATTATATGCAATAGCTACACATCTAAGTGATACCCATGGAACTCAACTTTTATTAACGTCCTCAGAAGATTCTACAGTTAGTATACAGTTAGAATCAAATACCTTAATTCCAGTAAGGTTGTGTTCTTAAGTCTCAGGAGTAAGAACAGTATCCAGCTCCCCAGAATAAACGCTGCCCTACAGCCCCCTGAAAACACAAATCAGACGTACCTGGGAGAAAGCCAGGTTCAGCACAGTTTCAGAAGCCAAGTACTGTAGACTATATTCTCTAGAGAGGGCAAGAGCCTGCAGCAGGACAGGCAGTGCTATGGTATGGCATGAAGATCTCCAGTAGAGCTCTGCCACTGACAGCAGCACGCTAACGAAAACAGGGGGAAAGAATCACAAACGGTTTATTTGGATGAAAGATACTCACTTCTTCCCCAAACAATGATTCCATCCACAGTGGCACTGATTTTATTATGAATTACACTGCTGCAGATTCAATAAACTCCAACGAGACCCTTAAAACAAGATGCCCCTGACATACAAAAGACTAAATAACACAGTAACTACTGTGAAGGTTAGCACAAAGGTATAGTTACACACCTACACTCCCATTTCCTATCTGTTCTGGACACAGTGTTTCCTTCTTCCCATAAGTTTTCATGGAACTTATTTCAAAGTTTACTACCTTTTAGTTTGCATATTATAGATGACGAGGTTTCAATTCCACAGTATTTTGAGGATTCCTCCATACTATGATTAATAAGTTAAATGATTCCATAATCTCCAAATCGTAGCAGAAAATCTGAAGGCTTCACTAGTGTGAACACAGACAAACTGCAACGAATGATCCGAATCACCGCAAAGTGCCTTTCATGCTCGGAAAATGTTCTGAAAAATACTCTGAAGACATTCTTACCTAATCACCATCTCAGTGTTCTTGATTTTCTGGCAGTGGATCAACAATTTCTGCAGAAGTTTGTGTGCCTCTGACATTTGATTTTGGGCTTTCAGTACAATGGCTTTCCTGCCGTAGTGGAAAGAAAATAGCACTGATCGTATTTTTATACTTCAGATACAATTCCGCTCTTCAGAACCCAGTAAAAGAGGCCTCTATTTTGTGACCTCTGTTTCTTGTAACTGCAGAACGGCGTTCTGACAAAGCTCTAGCAGGGGGAAAAACAGAATCACAGGTATCTGTGATTCCAGCTGGACAACTCACGGGCAGAAAGGATCAAACTCATAAACCAGCTTTAGACAGAAAACAGGGATTGCCAAAAACAAAAGCCAAACAGGCAGCAGAAGTGGGAGGACATGCGAGCTAGAAAGCACAAGTAATTATTTGAAAAACAGGTCTGAGGTAAAGCAGCTAAAACGGGCTTGAGCTAACAAGGATACAGAGCAACAGGGGAAGAGCAAGAACAGGGCAGTAAGAAGCAAACACACAGCAGCAGGGAATGTGGCACCACTGCCCTGGACCCAGACACTGAGTATTTAAACACCAGGGAAATCACAAACAGTCCCATTCCAGGAGGGCAAGCATCAGGTCCCACAGCTTGAACACCGATATTCTGGCTTCCTGGCACTGGCTATGGTTTTAGGGGGTTTGCCTCAATTGAAAATCAATACAGAACTGTTTTTAACCCACAAAGGTGAGAAAAAAACTGTATTGTTCCATTTCCAGATGTAGAGAGCAGGGTACAGATGCAGACAGCATGCTCAGGCTAGGCCTGAGATCCCTCACTATCTGACATCAACCCCGCTTTGTGCCTAGGTCTCAGTACAGTTCTGACAAATAATTCTGAAGAAGCATTTTGTGCTCTCACAATAGCTCTAGAATAACACCAACTTCAGCAGTGCTATTCCAGTTCTTAAAATATCCAGAGACACAACCAAAAATCGTTATTGCAGGACATGCTCTAATGGAATAAACAGTACAGGTTAGACAACATAACTCTAATTGTTCTGGAAAGGGAAGAACACATAAGCACATGTGACTGCCAGCAATCGTTCCACTAATTTCTTCATTATGTCCATGGGAGATACATGCAAGTGTACAGAGATTCATTTCTTACCTGTATATGCCTTCGATGCTATTTAGTGCTGTAATTCCTGCTACGAGAGAATCTGCTATATGGTATCTGCCATCATTCATGGCTCTCTCAAACTGTATTTTCTGATCAAACAGCATCCAAAGCTAAACAGAGAACATCCAAGAACAAGTTTTAGAAGTTGTGCCTGCTCATTTTCTAATCCCAAGTTAGAACTTACTTTTTATTTCCTCCTGTGGCTATTTAGGTCTAGACACAACTAACTCTACTGTCCAGTTACTGGATTTACTAAATTACTGTCCTCAACAGAAATGATCAGCTCTGGATTAATGCCTCAATACCAAAGCTCACCTATTTGACTGCTTTTTAAGTAAATAAAAAGCTCTTGTAAATCACTAGTAATGCTTTTAAAGACTTGTTCTGTAGTGAAAAGAGAAGGGACAAACTGTGGAATTTAACGGAAACTTAAGACTTCAATGTAAATACTATCTTATAGATTCAGGTGTTGATGTGCTTCCTAGAGTCAGACAAACACTGTCCTGTTCTCTCAGTTATTTCTGGATTGTAATATATCAAAATAAGCAGCACTAATCAAACGGACCATTGAAGCTCCAAATCAACGCAGAGTACTTCATTCCTATCTGTGCTCAGGAAGGAGATGTACATTACTCTGTCAATGATGTTTCTATTTGAACAGCTTTTTCTTCAGAGGCTACAGTGAGATAAATCTCACCATTCTTAAAACAAGAGGCATCTTTTTCCTGCTTTTGTAGTAAGGTTTATACCACACAGCTTCCCGTGATGTCATGAGCCAAGTCAAATTAGCAAAGGCAATGGCAGAGGCAAGCAGAGGAAAGAATTCAGACGTGATGGAACTCAGATCCTATTGTGTAAGAGTCAGGCTAAATTGTAAATATTCTACCTGTGCATGCTGACTGTTGGGAGGGAATCTTTCCTTTAGGTGTTTCAATATTTCAGAAGCAGCTGCAAAATATCCCTGTAAGACAGAAACAGCACTCTGGTCAACATATGCTGGGGCAAGAAACACTTGCCTTGATGTCAACACAACCTTCACAGAAAGAACCTGCCAAGCAGAACCCCTGTATTTTCCTCGCCCCCGGTGCAGACATTAAAGGCAGAACAAAACAGGAGCCAAACTGCACTCTATCAATAACACCCACACGTCCTCTCCCCCCCAAGTGACATTTTGTGCAACTGGCCATAAAACTCACCTGCTCTGCATGTAGCTCTGCCAGGTGACACAAGACTACAGCAAAGGACTCTGTGTTATTCTGCTGAACGCCCACGTTCACAGCCTCCAGACTGTTCATGCTCAGCAGTGTCTGGGCTTGTTGAAGTGCCATGGTGCTTGTGCAAGAGAAACATCTTTTAGCTTTCAAGCAACAAACAACAACCATTTTTAAGCTATGGTCTTGTTATGACAACAGTCTATGTTTTCTTGTAAGCCAGGGGCCGGGGGGGAGAATGAAAACTTGTAAAACAACTGCTGTCCAGGAACTCTGGACTATGCAGGCACACCAAGTACTTCATAGCAAAAGCTACACGCACAGAGACAGTGCAAATGGGGGCATGGGAATACCTTATCATCTATTTGCCACTACTAAATGGAAACTCAATCTCTATGCCAGTACGATTTTTAAAGGAACACAAGGGAATGGAAATAATTGCACTCAGGCTGTACTGAATCAGCCTGATTGCTTTATTTTAGTGCACTGGAGAGACACAGTCACTTGTTACACCTATATAAATAACTCAAAATGCATTATGTGCTAACAAGTACAGCAAGCTAACCCAAGAGTTTGGAAGAAAACAAAATACCTGCGGCCATATAATCTCCAAATGGCTGTCTTCTGTGCTATGCTGATATCAATAAGCTCTGACAAGCTGTGTTTCCAGTGCAACAGATCAGAATCTTTTAGGGCATCCATTAGTTTGTTGGCAGCCTTTCCTGCAAAAGCTCTTTGCTGAACCAAAGACTGTATTCCCAGGGAAGCAAGGTACTAGGAAGAAGTGAAGAAAATATAAACACCACACCAACAGCATTGAAAGACAATGGAGGACATACACTAGGCTGGGAAATTACACTGGAGCAAGAGTTCTAAACTAAGAAAAAAACGCTAAAGGAAAAGAGGTGATGTTATTCACCACAGACAAAGGAACACTGCTCCAGGCATTTCTTTAAATACCCACTCATGCACACCCACACATGTGCGAATGCCATTTTGTTAGACTGAAAGGTAATCTCCACTCCCCCCTACGATCCCCCTGCTCCCAGAATTCTTAAAGAGGATGATAGGACTTGTACCTGGATTTCTCCAGTGACGAAACAGCTGTGAAAACACAGAGCCTGCCCTCCCCTTCCCCACCAAGCAGCCATGTCTGCTCTCAGCTCCCAACATCAGCAATTTAGTTCCTTCTAGAACGGCTCTCAACAAAGAGATCACACATCTCAAGGAAGACAGAACTAAACATTAACAGCCAACAGATTCAAGGCACAAAACTATCTAAGGGGAAGGCTGCCTTGCAAGATTTCACAGCTGGGCTGGAGCCATACAAGTTAACGTGTTCAAAGCCCTGCCAGAGGCATCGGCACTGAGTTTCAGGGAAGGCAGAGGCATGAGAACCTCCCTGGAGCACCAGCAGATTGTGCTGCCAGCCTAAGGCCAAAATGGTGCATGAGGCCAAGCAAGCAGCCAGAGAGAGTTCTTCTGCCTGAAAAACAAACAGGCCTTGCAATAATGCACTGGCAGTAAAGCAACTGGTTTGACAACATGAAGAGTAAAAATAATAGAAACAGAGGTTTTTGGGTATTAAAAGAGATTTGTTTAAATTCAGTTACGTAGCTGAACAGACCAGCCACAAAACCTTAAACCCTGTAACACACGCTCCCCTCAACATGTTGTTTGTCCTCATTAAGAACAAATGAAATGGACTTACCGGCAACCCAAAATGCAAAGATTTGTTCACAGAGTGCTCCAGCAGAACACAGCTATCGAATATCTTCTGCTCCAAGATGTACAACCAGCTCTAGCAAGGAGAAAAAGTTAAAATCTCATTGCAAATAGATAACGGCTGAAGCACTTTTAACTTCTCTTACTTTTTGCACAGAATGCACAAAAACTCACTGGAAATTTAGTCTTTCCCTCCTCCTTTTTGTTTGTCCAAGAGAGAGAATGCAGAGGGACTGTAAGGATGAAGTTTATTAAATACTTTGTCTCTTTAAAATATATAAAACTAAACTTCAAGTTTAGTACTGAAATCTCAGTACTTGGGGATCACAACTCCTGTTCAAAAAGGTAATCCTGAGTCACAAGGGAACTATGCCATGATCTCCCAACCGTTTGGAGCTCCGGGGAACCCATGTGCCAGACGCAACGTCACCCTGCGGCTGGACTGTCATGTTTAAATGTCTGATGCCTGGGACGAGATACTACCGCAAAGTAGCTCTGCAACAGTTCACTGAGCAAAGGCTCAGGTAACAGAGACAAACATGACTTAACCTCCCTTTCAACACTACTATCTTACCAGGCAGTGCTGCAAGCAAACATGGTCGTTAGACTCCTGTGCTATTCGGATCGCTTCCTGAAGAGCAAGTTCAGCCTGTTGGCTACCAGCAAACAAAAAGGGAGAACATGTTAGCATTCCCACAGGGCTTAAAATACAGCATTACAATACAGAGGAATATCTAAATTATGCATATTGCACTCAGAAGATAACTCTGATTTAATAGACTGCTGAGAAAGCCTGTGTGTTCCTCTGAGCACTTCAGCAATATATTCTAGTCTTGAGGATAATAAGCAAGATGGCATCTGCAAATCGCTACAGAAATGCAACTGTAACTCCTAAGTGGGCTTTCAAACCCTGAGCACACCAGTGTGCAAAGTTATTGTTTGAACAGGGACAATGTTAAGTATCTGCCTATTTAGGAAAAGCTGTTGCTCTCCATTCTGCAGACATCCTTCCCATCTCCAGATCTTTTACATGATGCATCCAGACAGCAGTCAATAAATGCAAACCATATATGGAGATGGGCAAGGCAGCTTTATCAATAAAGTAACACCCACTCCTACGGCATTTTAAAATTTAAAAAGCTCAGATGGTGAGCTTTTTGATTAATTATTAGTATTATTCTTTTTCCAGATCATCAGCTCTCTGTTGATTTGAATGTTAACAGAAACCCAACCACACTTTCTTGAGAATATAGCTGAAAATAGGCATTGATGTCCACTGACCTTCCTGAGGTCATGGAAATGTAGCAATGGAGAAATTAAATACCTAGGAAACAGTTGCAAGCAGACCCAGACAAATGTCAACGCTTACCCTGCTGTAGATGGCTCAGCTATTATGGAAACCAAATAAACACCAAAATAAAAACAAACCAAAACAAACTGAGATTCCAAGAAAACTCCAACCCAATCCAACTACAGCTGTTACCAAATCAGAGAAAATCCCTTCTTCTCGCAGATAGACTTCTGGATTGAACTGAAGGTCTACCTGTCAGCACTTGAGGAGATGCAACAAGATGTATTTTGGTGGTGAGGTACAATAAATCAACTTACTAATGGCCAAACCGACAGTGCAGCGCTGCCAGATTCAGAGCGGCGTATCTCAGGCTCCGGCCGTAACCTTCATCCCCATTGCTTTTGCTTTCTGCTCCGGTGAGAATTAAACGGTCAAAATAATGAAGGAGGCTGTGTGTTGAACTGAAGACATCTTGCACTCTGAGACTGTTTAAGTAGCTTAAATAATGCTAAAAATTGAAGCAAAATCAGCTTTAATCGCACAGAACTATTAAAACAAAGGTTTTGTTTATAATTACTATGCATCTTCTTACCGAGAGGTTGTCCCTAACAAGTGATACTGTGAAACACTGCTCATCCAGGGAAGTGCAGAACTTCTGTAAATCTTGGATAAAGCTAACTGTATGCTTTCCCTAACAGGATCTTCCAAAAGATGTCACACAGGCCAAGATCTGGACATCAGAATCATCCTACCCAGTCTGAGACCTCTACATCCCTGTATTTACATGAGATTGGGAATGGAGGCATGACTCTCACTCTGTCTGCACTCAGGAAGATACTCAGAAGCACAAGCACTGCTTCCAAATTTGTGTGGGCAGAAAAGAGATGCTAGAACTATGTATTTTCTTCTTGGCATTGAGACCTGGGCAGGACAAACCTTTTTGTTGAGCCAACAGAACGCTGGAGAGGACTTCTGGAGTTGTGAAGTCCAGCCGCTGCTATGGCAGCCCTCTCAAGGCAACGTCTCTAAATGGGAGCAAGGAAAATGCTGCCTGCCTCAGCCCAGGGCTACTGGGAGGAAGAGCTAGAAAGTCAGGCTGGGGAAGAGTTGACTGGAAATGCAGGGAACTTGGTCAAGAATAAGTTGTTGAGAAACCAGGCAAATGCTCACAGCACAAGTCTAGAACTAACTGAGCTGTCCACTGCTTTCGCTAAAGCAAACATCTGCAAGCGAAGTCAACAGATATTGCACTTAATACTGATTTCTTAAACTATGGAAACTTTAGGAAAACACATGTAAAACCAAGTAAATTTTAGATTTAGTTTAACTAGAATGCACTCACATAGTCCCACCAAAGTTAAGAGGATTATATCTGTCCATAAAGCTAGACACATGGTGAAATACTTCACTTAAGGTTTCTGTACCTTCAGGAGTTTCAGTCTGAATTACTAACCATTTACATGCAACTTGCTGACATTTTTATCATCTGCTTATATTCCAAAACAGAATAAAATACTCCCAAATAATCCCATCCTGGAGAAAAGAAATCCCTTTATGACCAGTTTGGATGAAGAAAAAGATACTTACTGCTTCAGCAAAGTCTGGATTAAATTTTAACAAGTTGTTCAATTCCTTTTGTAAGGATGCTGGAGTAAGAGCCTTTGTTTCATCATTCTTTAATAAAGAAGCCTAGAATGGAAGAGTAAAAGACAAGTAATTCAATCTGGAGGGTTACAAATGTGTTTTGATACATGCTTGTCAGTTTGTTATCTGCTTGGAGAAAGCATTAAAGATTTTGTACTGGCTCTGTCTATTATGATGCTGAAACATCAGTGGCAGTTTTATTCTATACTATATTATAGCATTTACTTTCCAGAGATCAGAGAGACCAAGTACAGTAACAGCTTATTCAGATGACTGTTTAAAGGTACTTTAAGAAGTCTGTTCAAATTTCTCTTTGAAGAATAGAACTGATTGCTCACTGGAATTACTTGTGTATCCTCACAACAAAACCAGAAACTGAAAGTAAATCCATAGTTTGCTCCAGCAAGAAGATCAATTACTAAAAAACCTACAATAATCTAGTTACTAGAAAAAGCATTACTGAGCACTGAATAACAAAGACTTCACATTTCAGAACCCTCCTAAACATGCCAATTCCTCCATAATACTCTAATTAAGAGAGGAAAAATAATTATGCACACCAGTAACAGATACTTTACACAAAATCACACCAGGTAAAGAATGCAGCCCAACAGAATGACACTGCAGTCAAAATCCACACCTTGCACCAGACCACTGCAGTCTGGCTTATCATCCAACCCTATTTTTAACTCTACTCCTGGATGAGGGGTTCCCCATGCTGCACAGGTGTAGGGAGGCTGAAGTGCCAGCAGCTGGAGCTAGAGCACAGGGGTCAGTGTGCCCGTGGTGCCAGCAACCTGAGCAAGTGAGAGCATGTGTGTCAGTAGGTGACCACTCATCAACATCAAGCTGGACTAAGCAAAAGCAAGGTAAACTTGAGAGCCAAGTATTGACACAGCCATAAGATATCCAGGCCAGATCTTTCTCTGAACAGGAGAACTGGAGGAAGTCCAGGCCAACCAGGAGGTCTCGAGCCAACTGATGGAGAGACTGTGGGGCCTTTGGGTCAACTGAGAGATGCATTTGTACGCGTGTCGTGTCTTGCTGCTGGAGGCAACTGGAAACAAAACAGTCCAGGGACCAGTTACTTGATAAACTCGGGGTATAAGCCGAGCTACTGGTGGAACTGAGAGAGACTGAGAGAGAATGCACATACACACACACAAGAGTGTACGTGTATATATTCTACACTAACAATGGACTTTCATCCTCATCATCCAGAGAGAGGAAGAGGGTAACAGCATGCCCCACCTCACCACCGTTTGCACTGGGGGTCATGAAGTTAGAGGAACCTTGCCACAGTCGGGCAACAGGACTCAATACCCCCTAAGTGTTGATCCTAAGTAAAGATCCTAAGAGAAGTTACTTTGCCCTACATGAAACACCAGGCATTATATGCATTTTATATTTTTAGCAAGCTATCATAAGCAGGCAGTGCACCCACTGACATTTGTGCCCATGTGTATTTCTGCTCCATTTTCTATTTACCAGTTGGAATAATCAACAAAGCTGCACATTTCACTGACATCAAACCCAAGGTGAGCAGTCAGAACAGACGTGACCTCAGAATCAAATACCGTCGTAGGGTGTACATGCCCAGATAAAACACTTTTAGCCCAAGAGCTTGTACTGAGCAACTACATGCAAGATATCACCAAATCTTTAACAGACTGAAGAAAACACCCCGTTTGACACTGGATTAAAACTGGAATTCATGTTATGGATCATTTACTCAACTATATTCTGAATTAACATACCTGCTGAGAAAGAAAATACTCTGCTTGTTTCTGTGAAAGTGGCCCACTGCAAGATATCTCTTCTTCTCTGTTAGGAAGCACAGTGGTTAGAAACAAGGGCAAGGAAATAAGAGTATGAGGAAACATGTTTTATTAGCTAGCTCACTCTTTGGTTTATAAAAAGTTTTATGAGATATTAGAGCTGAAAGCACAAAAGGAAACTAAACAAGGAATAAGATCTACTACATCAAACTTAGCAATCAAAAAGATTTCACACAGTTTAGTGGTAATCTTCAACCTGTGGAGACTGTAGGCAATAGGAATGTTACCCAAAAGAACACACGTGAAAACTGAAAGAAAAACAGAAGATTTGGGGTTGAGATATTCAAATGGCTTTTCTCTGTTTTCCCTTTCTTCTGCAGACAGACATGGTGAAATGAATGTGGCTGAAAACAGCTGTTCTCCAAGAGCAGAGAGAAGTTTATTCCATGGAAAGACAGCAACTACAGCATACATCCAGGCTCCAAAAGCTGGTAACTGACTCAGGCTGTAGCAGAGCACATAAAAGCACAAGTAGTTTATATAAAAAGAGTTTAGAAAGCGCATTTTGAATATAGGGATACACAAAATGCTTTTAGGATTATTCTTACAGTGGAGGACCACTTTAGCAGGTGAAAAGTCTCACTATTTGCTCCTCATTTTTGATGTCAATAAATGCAAATTGTTTTATTTGGAGAAGGGTGAAAAGGGAAGCCAAAAACACGAAGCTTAACTTTTCCTTAGTGAGCAAAAGTTAAGCTTCAGAAGTGAGCTTAGAAGTGAGAAGTGAGAAAAGTTAAGAGCAGAAGTGAGCTCTCCAACAGCTTTAGCACATCACAGCCTAGCACAACCTGCAGCGAGCAGGACAGAAGCAAACTGGGCAGTATCTGGCCCTCAGTTTGTGATTCCCTAAGTGAGCATGAAAATGGGGTACCGCCATCTTCTATGAGATGCAGAGCAAAACTATTGCCATTTAAGAGTGTTGCCACACGGTGGCACCAAGGAAATGGAGAGGCCACACAGCTCTACCAGTGTGTATGAGGCTTCAAAAACTAACCACCCAAACTAAGACTACACTACACTACATCTCAGTATCGCAGCTCAGGATGTTAGTGATAGGACATGCACAGGGCCTAGACAAGCAATCGTGGAGTTTGGAAGGTTTAACAGGAGCAGTATACTGAGCTGGCCAAAGCTTTAGTTTACACTGATGCCCACAGAGGCAATTTGAAATAAAGCTAATCCTTTTTAAAAAGCAGGAAAAACTTCAATATTAATATATCACCTTAAAGGTGCATCGAGTTCTTCTTTGTCCATCTTCCCCTCTGGTTCCTCTGTATTTGTCATTTCCATATCACTCTCATCGATTCCGTTTTTTTTCTCATCGTTTTGAAAGTACTGCTGGAGTGCAGTGTAAAGTTTATAGACCTGACTGAAAGAGAGCTTATTGTATGCCAAGATCATATGGCGTAGAAATAGACCTGCAAAGGAAAACAACTGTTAGGACAACTGTTGGTGAGGTGGTTGTTTCAGAGACTAGAAATCTTAACAACCAGAACCTTAATTCACGTTATTTAATTTTGTTAAAGTTGATAAAACGCATTTCTTCTGGGTGCAAATCTAGTATGAATTTAGCAGCAAAACTCAGAGACCACAGAAAAATTAAGATCAGCAAGAACTGCACAATACGCAAAGTTACTGGTTAAGATGAAACATCTGAGCAAGAGAAAAATCATATCACACAATCTTTACACCTCCCCAAAATAAAAACAAAGCTACATCCTGAGTAAATTACATCAATGATAGACATCACATCAAATACAGCTTACAGATAATGATTAGTTACCTACTACACTTGTTTTATGAACCTCTGGCTCTGTTCCTGTAAATGAATCTGAAAGGTCATCAAAAAATTGTTCCATATCTTTCAATTCTCCTTCTGCCATAAGCTTTAACCTAAATAGGGAAAGAAAACCACAGTTTTAGGGGCATTAATAATATGCATGAAATAACATAATCTTTTACATGAAATAACGTATTCCTCTAGTGAAAGGGAAAATGAGTAAATGCAAACAGAACCAAGCTGTGGCTGATTCATTATGGAAAAGGGTTTTATACTCATGAGCCAAATCAAAACATATTAAACATTAATAAGGCAAACAATAATCAGGTTTTGGTGGTTTGGTGGGGTTTTTTTTCCTTTTTAAACAGTTCTTTTAATAAAAAGAACAATCAGAAAGGATTGTTATCGCTTTAACAAAACAATCAGGAATGCAAATTCAACTTGATTTCTAGGATTGCAGTTGTTTAGTGAGTTAGCCAGCATCAAACCAGGCCTCCTGCAGCAGAGACACTTTAAAGCAGATGGCTTCACCATGCGTGCCTTTCAGAGCCTACTTGTGAGAACTAAGAAAACTGTTGGAGGCATGCTTTTACTCCAAACATGACTTTTTAAACTAGACATTCCCAGGTTTTGGGGCACTTCTCAATAGGTATCAGAGCAGATGTAGATGATGCAGAGCACACAGGTAGTGGACATAGCGCCCTTCACAGAAACACGGGCTGTAGTAGCGGCGTCTTCATGCTTCCAACAGAGAAGCTACAAGAGGGAAGGGGGCAGCTGAATTGGGGGGCAGCTCCTTAGGTTCCGGCGGCAGGGAACCCCGGCTGGCTGTGACCTAGAGCTCCCTTCCCCCGCGGCGGGGCATGTACCGAGCCCCCAGTAGCTCTTCCCCCGCGGGGACCTGCTTTAAGGGCTTCCCGAGGAGAGGAGGGGTACGCGGCCCCGGTGCCCACCTGATGTGCACGGAGCTGGCCAGGTGGGGGCAGGACTCCTCGATGGCTTTGCGCAGTCGCGACAGCGGCATGTCAGGGCCCTGGGGAGGACAGCAACACGTNCAGGCCGAGCTGCGTGCCGGCGCGACCCAGCTCGCTCAGGAGCACCAGCAGCGCCATCTTGTAGGGGGTGACCCAGTCCTTGATGCCGAAGACATTGGCATGCACCACGCCGTTCGTCATCATCGGGTTGAAGTAGAGGCTCTCGTGCACGCTCGCCATGGTGGCCCCCGGCCGACCGGCCGCCCCGTCGCCCGGGAAACGCGCCTTTCTCGCCAGCCAATGGCCGGCGCCGCAGCCATCACGCGGGCCGCTCCGCGGCCAATCAGAGGTGGAGCTGTGCGCGACCGTCGCGGAGCCGGCTGGCGGCGTGAGCCCAAGGCAGAGGTTCCGGGGACCGGCGGGTCCTCGGCGGGCGAAGCGGCCGTGCGCGCCGCATGCCACGGGGTGCGCTCCGAGCTGCCGCCGCGCCACAGCCCGTCAGCCAGGCGTCTCTGTGCGTTGGGCGCAGCCCGTTAACACCTGCAGCACAGCGCCTGGTCGGGTCTCCTCCATGGACGGGGCCGTCCGTGCTGCGCCCACCACAGTCCCTTCGGCTCGGTGGGACCAGCACCCTAACCACAACCCCGCAAGGTCTTGGGCATCTTCACGGCCGCAGCATTCTAAGGAAGGCATGACCGTTGTCCCAGGCAGGGCTGACCACACGTGTCCCGGTGAGGAGAACCACACGGCAAGGACACAATGCTTCTCCACGGGCTGGTCATGGAAAAAGCAGGGAAGGGATTGCCTGGGCCATGCGGGGAGACTGATCCATGAGGCGATGCAAGTGTTTACTTGGTGCAAGCAGAGAACACCACAAAGGGGATTCCTTCCCCTTGGACTGGATTTCTTGCCAATAATTCATGATGCAATAAGGGTATTTCCACACCGAAGTTTTTATGTTCTCAATAATCTGCTAAAGTACTTCATTAAGGCATTGCGTTCCCAAAGAAAATACTCCAATTATTATAATAGTTCTCGGTTTTTAAGTGAGAGCAAAACAAAACTCAATATTATTGTACATCTGCATGTCCCCAGGGAACTCGGTTGAGTTGCTCCTGATTCATGCCTGGGGGTGGTGAGAGGAGGAGGCGGCAAATCAAGCGTGGAGTAATTTTCTGGAATACATTTACATTTAAGAAACTTAACGTTGTAGTTAGTTGTTGCTGGCATAATTAATGATAGCTTCCTAGTTCTCAATGAACTAATACTCATTGAGCTATAACTGAATATAACACGCAGGAAATAACTACAGCTGTTGTGTAACAAAGAGCAATTTACTGATGTTTCCTGAAGATAGAGTATGACGGCTTGGGTGGAAGGGCTGAAATGGTGGAGGGGCTCCTGTGGGGAGGGGCGGGAGATGAGACAGAGGCCGGGTGGCAGCCAGCATTTGTGGGACTCAGGAGGGGAAAAAAAGGAAATGACACACATCTGGTTCTGACATTTCTGTGCAACGTTCTGAAGCCAGCTCATGAACTCTGCTGACAGTCGTTCAGCGGGTGGTGTGGAGAGTGTTCAGAACACGCTCTTAAATGTATTTAAATAAACTCACATGCCTAAAAAACCAGCCCTCCCAATAAGCAGTGAGAGATTATTTTGGTCATGCTAAATTCATGATTAGGTAATGCAATGGAAAAAGTAATCTTTTGTCTTACTTAAAATAGGCTGGAGCCCCTGAGTAACGTGCCTGAGCTTATGAAGCATGAAATGGCCACTGTTGGGGTTTGGGGGGACCTTGTATTTTCATGCAACGCTGGATCTGTTGGACCAAGTCTCAGTGATCTGAAAACCTTCTCAAAAGGTAATTCCAAAGTACTGTGTGGCATAAAAAGTGAATGCTAACAGGGTTCTCCCCTTTGGTACTGAAAATCCCAAATAAAGCCCGACAATCAACTTTTTTTTTATTTATGTTCCTGTCGAATTTTGCAAATTGTTGCATTAAAACCAAAATAATATTCCTGGGAAGAATCACCTTTCTACCTCACTCTCCCATGATATGTAAAACCTTGGGGGTTACCGAGCTGCAGCAAGTCATTGTTGCTTGTTATTTCATGGCAGAAGTAAAACGGGACATCTAGCACTAATAGATTTAAATCTGTTAATGCTTCTTTGGCACAATCCAGAAGGCTCAGCGAGGGCAAGTCTTTTATTAATAGAACCTCTGTAAACGCTACTTTTCAGTCACAGAATAGCCAGCGGAGTTAAAGTTCCTTGTTTAAAAATAATCGATGTGGTTACAATTGAGACAGGCGTTAAAAAAGTTGTTCTCAAATCACATGTTAGGAATATGATTCATCAAGCTCTGCCCAAATTAAGGTGGGAGTGGCAACTGCAGCTGCCAGCACAGTCACCAGATCTCAGCTCTGTCAGGCCCACGTTACTCCCTAAAACATCTGTGTTTGGGAAAGATTTCTTCTTGGCGAGTTCTTAACAGAGCTGAAGGAAGAATTTAAAGAAGAGATTTTGCTCAGGTTGGCTCATCTGTGCAACAGAGCTTTTCACCCCAATTACAATGACCACATGAAGAGCTCTTATGTGTCAGTGTAGGATTATTAAAAATACGTATCTGTGTGTAATTTGGTACTTCAGTGATGCCTCTAAATCTACAGAACTTAGGTGACACAGGTGGTTTTAAAAACCAAACTGTACTGATATTTCTTATAGTGTCTTACAGCAACCTCTCATGTGAGAAATGTGGGGAACGTGCGAATGCTTGTTCCCAACAGTGTATTCACAAGGCTTTTCTACAGTCTTTTTCAGTTGCTTGGATTGAAACTGCAAGTCCATGGCACATCGAAAGCTCATGGAGGAACAGAGCATTTCCCAAAAGGTTGCTTGCATGCAACCTTTTGTACGGGTAAATCTGATTTGTGGTCTTTTCAGCTGCTTTTGCCTGTTCCTCTTTTTGGCAAAGGCCTCTTTCGCTCTTGGCACTGTGTGCTCTTACGTAAATAAAGGTTTCCTGGAGGCTCAGCTGGTTTTGTATCATGGGTTTTGTTTAATATAATCTTCTAATCAAAAGCTTTAGGTTCTGACAACCTATTAGTTTTGGGGTTTTTTTTAATGTATCCCCGGAGAGAATAATCACAGAATTGTAGGGGTTGGAAGGGACCTCAAGAGATTGAGTCCGAACCTCCTGCCAAAGCAGGTTCCCTAGGACAGGTTGCAGATGGATTGAGACGGGTCTTGAGTATCTCCAGAGAAGGAGACTACACACCCCCCTTGGGCAGCCTGTCCCAGGGCTCTGTCACCCTCACTGTGAAAAAGTTCTTCCACATACTGGTGCAGAACTTCCTGTGCTCCAACTTGAGGCCGTCACCCCTTGTCCTGTCTCCACAGACCACTGAGAAGAGGCTGGCCATTTCCCCCTGTGTCCCACACTGGAGATATTTATAAACATTGATCAGACCCCCTCTCAGTCTTCTTTTCTCAAGGCTGAACAGCCCCAGGTCACTCAGCCTTTCCTCATAGGGGAGATGCTTCAGGCCTTTAATCATTATCTTCATAGCCCTTTGCTGGGCTCTTTCCAGGAGATCCCTGGCTTTTTTATATCAGGGAGCCCAGAACTGGACACGATACTCCAGGTGGGGCCTGACCAGGGCAGAGTAGAGGGGGAACATCACCTCACTGACCGGCTGGCCACGCTCCTTTTGATGCACCCCAGACATAATAAAATAATGGCACCTAGGAGCTAGCTGAAACTGGTTTTTAAAATTTAAAAAAAAACCAAACCTTTTTTGGTTAAAGATAATCCCCACTCGGGCCGTCTGCCGGCAGCATCGAGGCTTTTCATTCTCTGCCGGGACGCAGAGGTGCCAGCACACCCGAGCCCCGCGGGCGGCCGCCCCAGCGCTGTGCCAGCCCCAGTTTCTCCACACGCGGAGCGGGCCAGGCGGGTCACAGAATCGTGAAGGCTGGAAAAGACCGCCAAGGTCATCGAGCCCAACCACCTCCCCCCTACCCAGCCCCGTTACTTTCTAACCCCCGTCCCTCAGTGCCTCACCCAGCCACTCCTGGAGCGCCCCGAGGGACAGTGACGGCACCGCCTCCTCCGCTACCCTGGGGACAGCCTGGCGCCGCTGCACACCCGCTTCTGTGCGCGGGGGGTGGGGAGGATACCCCGAAACAACTCAAAAGCATGAGGTAAAAGTTGTGTTATTTCAGTGACATCACTGTCCGCGTGCTCACAGCTGTCACTGCCTCCGCTCCGTGCTTGAGGGGTGGCTTAACAGTCCCCTCTCCCCCCTCGTCCCTACGCGCCCGCGGCACCTCCGCCCCGCCAACACACAGGCACTTCCTCTCTTCCTATTGGCTTCTCCCGCTCGCTGTCGACGGCGGGAGAGCCAGTGGCGTGCGGCGCGGCGTCAAGGCCCGCCCTCCGTGAGGCGGCCCGCTGGAACGCCAAGCAGGGCGGGGGCCCGTTGGGGGGAGGAGAGGGAGGAGAAGGAGGAGGGGGGTGGGNGGTGGCGAAGCGGCCATGAAGGTGACGCGGGGAGGGGGGGGTCCTCTGACTAGGAGAACGTCTTTCCCCTCGCTGCGGGGAGGGAGGAGGGGGCGATCCGGCGCGTGACGGGGCCGGGACCCCGGTGGGACGGGCCGCTGCCGCCCCTCCCCTCCCTTCTCGCTTCAGGCCGCCCAGCCCATCCCGCGGCCGCTGCCGCTCCCCCGGGCCCGCACCGGTACCGAGGGATGCCCGGGCCGGAGGCCGCTTTGCCGAGGAGCCCCGGCGCCCTCCACTGACTCAGCAACCGGGCAGGGCCTGGCGCCGCCGCCTGAGGCGAGCCTCCGCCCCAGTCTCCACGCGCCGTCCGTCGTCGATCCCCGTCGGCGGCGGCTGAAGGACTGGCAGGGCTCTGAACCGGACGGAGCCGGGCTCGGGGCGGTGCGTGGAGGTTGGGCCTGTGAGGGGGGCGGCGGTCGAGAGGCAGCTGCCGCCGGGTCGGTGTGCGGGGGGGCGCGGCAGGGGCCGGCCGTGGGGTTCGCTCCCCAAAGGTGCTTGTCCGCGTCCGAGGCCGTCGTTGTGCTCTCAGGGCAGGGCTGAGGGTTGTGGAGACCGGAGATCTTCGGGTTCGGCGGGTTCCGAGGGGTGCTTGATCTCGGGGTGAGCGTGAAGACGAAATTTTCAGCTAAAAAAAAGAATATGATCTCTTCGGCTGCTTGTCTAATGGCTTTGATAGCACATCCTGCTTGCACAGATGTGTAAGGAGCAGCGCACAGCCTCCCCGCTGCTTGGGGCCGGTGTCTTTCAGAGGTGAAATTCTCATCGGGTTACTAAACGCCCTTAGAGCCAAAAGTAAGAGCAGAGAAGTTGAAACGCAGTATTTTACCGTTGGATATGGAGGAAGAAGATAGCTGATAGCACCTTGTTAGAAGAGAATATGGAAGTGGTGGCTGTTGAAGTTGGAAAGGCTTTTGGTGCAGAAATTGGCAATGTTTTAACTACTTTTTCAAGGGAGAGGGAGTTTTTGTTTTGGCATGTCTCATTTGTCTCTTGTGTTGGTGCTTTTCAGCACGTTCTCATTTCTTTTACAGTGTAATAGGAAGAGTCTAGTCACTGTAATTCAATTATTGGTTAATGACACCAGCACCTAGAAAGAATCCTCAGGGGACTTAGGTTAAGGAGAAAATTAATGATACCCATGTTGCCTTACCTTTCACCTTAAAATGACTGAATGCTTGGTGGTAGGTGTAAAGAGACTTTATGTTTAATGCTAGCGACATTCATATATCAAAAGTGGGTACAAAAATTGTGTTAAGTATGTATTTATTTAGTGTCAACAGTGATGTCTGAGCAGTTGTTACAGGATCTTGAATAAAATAAGTCTGAGAAGCAGGTGAAGTATCAGGCAAGGGTTGTGGTAGCGACTCTGTTATGTCCTTTTAGTTGTGTGTCCTGTGGGACCCCCTGAAAAGACCATAATTGCATGGCATTCTCACAGACCCTTTTGGTTCCTTGTCTGATTTTTCTGTTATTTGTGTGTGGCTAGTTTAAAATCTTTTAAATATAAAGCTAGCTCATTTCTCAGAAAACAGGAAAAGTTAGAGCAATATTTCTGCAACTGATGACTAGTCTTAAGACAAGAAAAAATAATTTTTTTTAAAGTCCCAACTTTTAAAACTTGGAGCTCTCTTGGATTAAGTCATTGGTTTGCAGAATGTATTCCTGAGAAGTTAATTGCTCTTGCTCAATAAACTAGGATAATTTCTGAAGGGAAAATGAATATAGATCTGTTTCCACTCTCTATTATTGAAAAGAAGAAATCAAGTCTTAGTTCGATGATACTCTGACGATTGTCACAGAAGTCTGATGACAAGGTCCAGGCACATCTAAATGCAGCCACGTGCTGGGGCTACCTGTGCCTTGGCTGGAGGTCAGGGAAGGGTTGCTGGAGTTCATCCCCCTTGAACTCCACTTGCGGGAAGCTTAGGAAGATTTTCCCCTATGCATGGGTTGCCCACAGCATGGAGGTTTCTTGTTACTTCTGGGGTGAATTTTGCCCTTGAAATATCTATAAAATTAGACTAGTGAATTTAAATTGTTGCACCTGTATTTGACATTATTGCTGCATGCAATGTTATTAATGTGTGGCACAGCTTAGAAGCAGAATGACCAGTGGTATTTCACCGTATTGCAACACTCTTAATGTCAGCTCACAAGAGTGAAAGCAAAGTACCAGGTTTGTGTGGTTTGCAGAGATGTTTTCGATGTTCCACACTAAGGCACTTACGTCAAGGCAATGGTATAAAATGTTTGGTCCCATGGTCTTGGTTCTCACAGCTTCTCTCTAAACCAGAGTGAGGACTCTTTTCATACCTTCTGTGCTCAGTGGTTTGAAGATGTTCTGGCATGTCCCCCGTTATTGTGTTAAGTTTCCACAAATGTAGCAAGACTATTCACTGCAGGGGAAATGTGCAAGTTAATAGAGGAATTAGTTACTGTAGGACTTAAAGCACCATCGTTACTGAGCTGAAGTGCGTGTTCTGGTCGGTTCAGGTTTTACAACCAGAACTACAGGTTTCAAAAGCAATTATTTTATATCTTCATAAAAGCTTTGGGAGAGGAGAGAAGAGAGGAAAAAAGAGGCTTCCCCAAAATGAAAAACTGAACAGCCCTAACCAGCCTAACTGAGAAAAAAAAAGTATGAACAAAAATGTATTTAAAGGAAGTCCCACTCAGCTTCCTGTCAGAAAGAAACTTTTTTAAAGTACATTTTAGTGAGTCACTTGATAGTGATTAAACATGTGACCTGAACAACTTGGAGTCCAAATTCCAACTTTAAGTAGAATATGTACTTTTGATAGAGAATCTAGAGCTAAAGGCTTTCACAGATCAAAAAGTGGCAATTTATTGATGTATTTACATTTTTTGGTAGTGTTTTAAGATTGTGTGACTCAGAACTGAAATCTAATCGATGTAGAGTAAGTTAATTTAAAATTTTATTAGACATTTCTGTAAGACAACAAACCAGTGGGTTCAGGGAGTTCTTAAAACACTTCCCTCTCAGAGACGAGGCTGTTTCTCACGAAAATTGGTTTGTTACTTTCAAGTTTGAAAACCCAGAAACATGTGGGGTTTGGTTCTTTTTTAGAGAGAGTTTTATTGTGAGTTGTATCAGAGCTGGATTAGTTCTGG
This sequence comes from Zapornia atra, assembly GCA_013400835.1. Taxonomy (NCBI): domain Eukaryota; kingdom Metazoa; phylum Chordata; class Aves; order Gruiformes; family Rallidae; genus Zapornia; species Zapornia atra. Next base: position 59,001 of record VZTU01000479.1, read on the forward strand.
GGAAGGTCCTGCAGGGGACAGCTCTGCGCTCATCGGGATGAATTGTGTCGCTGCCTGTCCTTATTGCAGGCTTTGTCCCTCACCTACAGCTGGCTGGCAATCTCTTCCTTCTTTGCTCCTTACCCTTTTTTGTGTGGAACTCTGCTGGAAAGGAGCAATGACAGCAAGCTCCTTGTGCCTGTGTGAGCATCTTAGAAGCAAGTGTTATTACCTACGCTGACTTGTGGTTGGGAAGTAGAGACTATTGGGCTGTTAGAGCTGTCAGTGTGCGAGTGCCTGGTGCTCTGGGAGTTCACGTCGTGTGCTTTTGGGATGATGACAGATGGAATGAAGTAGTTCTTCAGCAGCATGTTACATCTCATGTGGTTTTTCAGATATTAATTTTCTTTCTTGGTTTGTGAATGTTTTCAGGCGGGAGCTACTTCCATGTGGGCTTCCTGCTGTGGATTGCTGAATGAAGTCATGGGTACTGGAGCTGTCCGTGGCCAGCAGGCTGGCTTTGGTGGAGGTGCTGGCCCATTCAGATTTGCACCAAATACTGATTTCTCAGCATATCCGTCTCCAGCTGCAGCCAGTCCTAACATAGTTTGCAAAGCCTGTGGACTTTCCTTTTCTGTTTTTAGGAAAAAAGTGAGTATATTTCATATCCTGTAGTGGTTTTACTCCTCTGAATGAATCTGTAGCCATGCCAGGAGATGAATGTGTATTTTTCCTTAGATAAGGAAACCCAAGGCAGATAGCCAGGGAGGGAGTAAGTGCTTTATTCTGAGGTCACAGGAAATTAATGCCAGACAGGATTAGAAGCTAAGAGGTCTGATGTTCATTAACCGGTGACACATTGGATCCTGTCTGACCTAAAAATTAGTGGATTCCAATTCATTAGATACGTGTTTTAGCTTCAGAATCATTAACATTAAAACAAATCTGGCTTTGAAGGTGATACAAAGTGTAGTGGTTGGTACTGGAATGAATAAACTGAATAATGGAAGAGTTAAGAACTCACAATATAGTATCACAGCTTCTTTCTCTGATATACTTGTGTAATTCTGTTTAGTTATATTTTACAGGTTTAGTTCTGTTAAATGCTGTTGCACTCCTGGCAGCCTCTTGCTTCATTTGGAGGCAGGTTGGTGGATTAATGCAGACAACTCAAATTTGGACCATTACTATTATTCCTGTGTATCAGAACTGTCCAGCATCATTATTTTGTCCACTCAGTGACCTAATTCTCTGCAGCTCATGTAGATATGAAGCCTCTTTCTTCAGTTTGTGTGTTCAGTTTCCCCCTTCCTCTATGTCCTGTTTGTTCAAGTGGCAAACGCTTTATTGAAGTAGGCATTCTGTAGTGACATTTTCTGAAGCCAGTATTAATTTGCTAAAATCCACAAAAGCTGGAAGAGTTTGGATTTGCTCACAGTGGACAAGATGACCATTTAAAATTGCTGCTGAAAGTCTTGCCTATTCTAGCGTTTGTGTTTTCTAGCAAGTCTTTTGAACAAAGCTTTTGTCAGAAATGACATCTGGGCATTTGGGGAGCATTTACCTACCACGTGATTCATCACATTTAAGGCTGACTTTGAATTCTTTGAATCAATTGAGAAAGAAGTATGTTCTTTGAAGCTTGGGGATTATACTGTTTTTTTCAGACATGTGACAAGAGCAGTGAGACTTAGTATATTCAAAAGTACTTTAACATACCATGAAATTGGCTTTCGATTCTGTTTATTGTCCAAACTACAACTTGACTACTTTATTAATTTGTTTTTCATAGTGTTTTCTCATTGAAACCTCAAAGCAGCTGACAGTAGTAAGTGACAGGCTGCCTTGGAACGCCTGCAAAACTCTTTGACAGGGCAGTTTTCTAGACTTAAATCCTAAAAATTACATATGTCAAAACCAACAATTGGAACACTAATAATAAATTACGTAGCCTGGAGGAGGAAAGCACAGGGTGTAGACCTGCTGTCTCCGACATACAGCTCAACAGGTGTTTATTTCCTCTTTCTCCCTAGCACGTGTGCTGTGACTGCAAGAAAGATTTTTGCTCAGTTTGTTCAGTCTTACAAGAGAATCTCAGAAGATGTTCCACTTGTCACTTGCTGCAAGAAACAGCCTTTCAGCGACCTCAGTTAATGAGATTGAAAGTAAAGGATCTGCGTCAGTACCTGATTCTCAGAAACATACCCACAGATACTTGCAGAGAGAAAGAAGACTTGGTGGATCTCGTGCTGTGCCACCATGGATTAGGTTCAGAGGAGGATATGGACGCTGGTAGTTTGCATTCGTCACGGTCACAGACTTCGGGGTTTTTTACTCATCCATTTTCTATGTCTGTATCGGTGTCCTCCCAAGGAGGAGAACTTGCAAATGGAAGGGGAAGCACAGGAAATGGAACACCTTTACGGGTATAACAATTAAAATGTGTTTTGTGGTATAGCCAGATTTCTAGGGGGCTCTTTTTAAAAGATTTTTTTTTTAAAATAGTTATGCATTGCTTTAAAATAAAATGTCAATTGGTGCGATTCAGGGTGGCAGAAAAAAAGCCTTTTGTATGTCTTGCCTGAATATAGAAGATTATTAGTTTAGATGATAGAGATGGCTTAAATGAGTAACAGCTAGTAGCAATTGAAACTTCAAAATGTCATCTGTGAGCAGTTTTGTTTAAAGAAAACTGGTTTAGAAAGGATAACTTTTAAAAATTTTATTTTTTAATCCTGATTAGTTTCATTTTGTACACAGGGACAAACTGAAACATCTTCTATAAATAATGAAGAAGAAGAAAGCGCAGAAGAGCAGGTGAGATAAGAACTATCCAAACAATGAATTTTTGGTGTGTGACCAGAAAATGCTTAGGTCTCTGCCAACATTTTCTGTCACACTCTAGTTCCCTCAGCATTAGCTGTGCCTGTCTGCAAATACTTTCAAAAGAATAAAACTTCAGCCAAGTTGCTGCTTCCTAATGTAACACCAGATCTGGTGCTCTGAACGTACAGTTAAAAACATATGCTTGATGTGTTTCAGACCCCTGGATTGTCCAGAAAGCGAGCAAGGGCATCTTTGTCCGATATTTCAAGTCTGGAAGACATTGAAGGGTTGAGTGTTCGGCAGCTGAAGGAAATACTTGCGTGTAATTTTGTCAACTACTCAGGATGCTGTGAAAAATGGGAACTTGTTGAAAAAGTGAGCAGACTGTACAGAGAGAGTGAGGAAAACCACAAGACACGTAGGTTTATACTTAATTCTCGCTTTCTTAAGACTACTAACTGTTTTCCAAGTAGCTGGTTCTGCCAACAGAAGGATGGTGAGTCCTGCTCATCTGGAACAACTGCAAAGTGGGTTTTAACAATTCGAGGTGTTTCTAGAGTAGTTGAACATGATTCTAGTGAGTAAATGGAGCTTTCCAGGACTGGTTTTTTTTTGAGCCTCGGAGTGCTTAGCTGTCATGGTGAAGGTAAAACTGTACATCTGAGAACCTGTGTGAAACTTGGCACCTCTTGTGTGCTTTACTCAGTTTCACAATGCATTAGTGAGAGCTTCTCAGTAGCAGCCGACAGCCCAAAGCAATCCAGGTCTTACTGTCCCACAGAATTAAAAGCTGCAGTGGCAGAAGCCCAAGTTAAAGTGGTTTGATCTCAGTCCATGTTTTCTAGATGGGTGGTTCTGTAGCTGCAGCTCAGTAACTGGTATTGTTTTGCCCTCTGTTACTACACTCAACAACTGGAGTGACTTGTGTGACTTGGTGCACCCACAGAGCAATCCCTGTGCATGAAGGATAATCTGAGGAACAACTTTTTGATGTCATGAGCAGCTTGAAAAATGCCTGCCTGGCAGTCAGGCTGTAAAGAACAGGGGACACTGGTGATCAGGTCTCTTTGCAGCCAGATTGTGTCAACATGTACACCACCACGACTGTGCTAATCAGGGTGGAGGAGGCTTGTGAGCATTGGGAACTGTTAGTGACTGTCAAAGCACAGCTGAAGTGAGACCCTCAGTTCAGTCATAGAAACTAGAATTTAAAACCTGTCTGAAATGAACGTTTAAAACTTAACTATTTTTTTTTTCCAATGTGGTCTGAGAGAACAGTCAGTTACTGAAAGGGGATGGCTGTTTGCAATGAAACTTGACAGGTTTTGTTCAGTTCTGCCATCATTCCAGATTAAAGCTTTGGCTTCTTAGTCTGCTTTGTTGTTCTTGTAGCTGCTCAGGAAGGTGTTCTGCAAAACTAAGCTCAGAGATGGAAAATCAGCATGCTCTGAATTTTAATCCAACGCATTATTTCACAGGCGTTCTGTTCTGAAGGGATAATGGTCTCAAGAGTTTGAAGAATGAAGCCAAAGTTTGGCTGTTCACTTAGGGGCGCTTTAGCTCTTGTTTATCTGGGGGCTTTCTTTTTTTTGAAGGAATTCTTAGCTGTAGGTTAGAAAAACTCCTATGGACAGGGTTCATAAGCACTTTGTGCTGCATTAGCTGTCTAGTGTAGTGGTTGCCTGGTCTAGAACTTAACTGGTGCTCCAGGGCCTGAAGGCCTGACCTCCGTCTCTTGATTTCCAGAGGGTGAGAAGATGCAGCTGAACGACAATGACGACAACCTGTGTCGGATCTGCATGGACGCCGTGATCGACTGCGTGCTGCTGGAGTGCGGCCACATGGTCACTTGCACCAAGTGCGGCAAGAGGATGAGCGAGTGCCCCATCTGCCGACAGTACGTTGTACGGGCTGTGCATGTGTTCAAATCTTAAACCAAGACCAAAAATGGATTGTTACAGTCTCTCTTCCAGGATTTCTGGGGGCAGGAGTGCCACCCCTTGGGGCATATGTCAGCTTTTTAGTGCTTGATAAACAACAGTTTGAACATCAGGATCTAGAAGTTTGTGAACATTTTTTTACATCACACTGAACCCTGCGCGCAAGCAGTACAACATGGTGCCTGTGAGTGCAGTGACAGTGCTGTCCGACTTACCTTACCATGCCCCAAACTGTTCGAGTCAAACTGTTTACAGCAGTTCTTGCTCTCTTCTGAAGAATATCACCTCTGATGACTCACTCAGTGCTCACCAAGGGGTCAGAAAACACCTTTGCGTGACCAGATTAGAGTTACCTTGTTTAGTGCATTAGAAGCAACGACTATTACCTGTTGAATATTTGGTTTTACATAATTATAGAATGTACTTGTTCTGACACTGTCCCTGCAACAGTGTGACGGTGCGAGCTGTGACTGTAGAACGTGCTACCGTTAACATACCTGCACGGAAGCCCTTAAGCAATCTCTTTGGCGCCGATTGCTTCCTCCAGAACGTCTGCTGTTACACGTGTACCACCTTGGCCATTCTTCATCAACATGCAGAAAGCTCCATCACCTCCTGGGGCTCAGCCCTGGGTGTCCAGTACCGATTACCAAGCGGTTTTTAGTTTAGGAAGAAACTATTTTTTTAAAAAGGGGTTTAGTAAAAACCACACTCTCGCGGTCCTTAATCCACTCATGCCTATTGTAACTATTAATCTTACATATGATGATTGTACTCTGTGTGCCGACAGCCTGATGTTACTGTGAATACTAATCAGGGTCATGAAACTACTTGCTGCTAACATGTGGAATGTACATTGTAACCTTCAACCTCCCTCAGGGAGGGCTTTACTAAGGGAAACAAGGCAACTGTGTAAAACCTCACTGACTTTAACCCGGTCCCTTAACCATGCTTCCCCGCCAGCCCCATGACTGCAGCCAGCCCTTGGCCGTCCCTAACAGAGAGCTCAGCCTCACCTAAATTCACCGCACAGAGGTGGAAGGAGCTGTTCTGTCCTGCCTGTTATCCTTGGAACAGGGTTGATAGATGAAGCAACAGCTTCTCCTTTGAGTTTCCCACGTCCTAGGACCGTAACAGACAGGGACAGGCTTTGCCTGGGCTGCTGTACCTCTGCTTCAGTCACACCCGCTCTCTCTTCTGTGACAATTTAAGCTGGCTTGAAAAAAAGAGAAAGTAGCTGCTCTGCAAAGTGAAGTACACAGCTTGGAGACACTGCTGGTTATTTTTCAGAAGGGAGCAAACCTCTCACTGGCTTTATTTTTTAGAAGTAACTTTTTAATGGTATTTAACTCCTGGAGCCTGGTCCATGGGTAAGCTAATGAAGACAAACATACCCTGTATGTTCGTACCATGCTGATCCTTAGCCACACAAGCTTAATAAAGATTTGCGATGGGCTTTCTCAGCCTCCGTCTCTTTTCTCAACCAGCTCTGGGAGGGGGAGGGGTGTGTGGTTACTCCCCTCAGGCTTCAACCTTCTCCTTTTGAGACAATGAAACTTCCCCCCCNACAATGGAACAGAAACCCACAGAGCCAGCGCCTGTTTTTGTACAATTGTTTATACAAATTCAACAAAGGTAAAACTGCATCAGGAAGGTCTACGAAAACAACACCGTACAACAATGGCACTTATGAATGCAGAATTTTACAATCAGGAAATAACCATGTTATAAACCTTAAATGAGAACTCAACTCACACTTCAAAGAAAGAGACGACGTTTGACCATTTATTCTACGGCTGGACTCACTGTATAAATTAATTTTATATTGAGTACAAGAGCTCATGCTACAGAGTGAAACCCTCCTATGTGCAAAAGCTGAAATTGGAATTCTTTAAAATTTTGAGAAAAAAGGTGATTTCTATACAGATAAAACTTGGCAAAGTGTTTTACTTCAACTATAATTTACACCTTATTTCCACAACATGCTTATGTCACTTCTGAAGTATACAAAGCAGGATATAAACTTCCATTAAAACATGCTTTAAGTTTGAAAGTATTAACCTACTTTTCCTGACCTGGGCACGTTTGTAGATAGATACTGTCTACGAAGTATAGGTTAAGTTCTCGCCTACCATAAGTAAAGATAAAAATTGGCAATCAAAACCGAAACACTGGTAATGCATTCAAACATTGCATAAATAATTTTTAAACAATTTTTGTACAAAAATAGTTCTGCATAATGTAAGATGTAACAAAACAAAACGTGTTAAGAAGGCAGAAATGCAGTGTGTGGTCCACTTCGATGACACCAACTTTTGTTGTTGTTGTTGTTGTTGTTTTAAGAAATGAAAAGCAGAAATCAAATTTACACTACCAAGCACATGCTGTGGTACTTTAAATAACAGTATTTCTTGGAGATCAGTCGTCATCCGGGTGTGAACAATTATCATCAATAACAGTCGCCTTATGAATTTGCATAAGAGCCAGTGCAGGACATCCCAGGTAGACTGAATTAGTGGCACAAGTTGAAATTCTTATCACGGGTAGTTTCATGTTGTTCTCAACAAGAGTTGTAAAATCCAATCATCATTATTTTCCAATAGTCCAAGTTCCCAATTGAAAATAAAATCCCTACGTGTTCTCAGTCCCATCCCCCCCTCGCCCCAGTATTTACACGTGTCCTTTAACTAACTCAGTTTTTGCAGAAGTTTTTCTTCCACTTGCCCGAACTGAACACTTACTGACATCTCTGCTATGAACTGCTCACAGCCTTCTTTTGTCACCTGCTTGCAGTACCTCAGGTCGATCTGGCAGATGTTCCCACAACGTTTGAAGTAAGACAGGCACTGGTCAGTAACCTTATTGCAGTCTGATGGAAACAACAACAAAGAAACCCCAAAGGGGGAGAAGTTTAACAGCGTCTCTGCGGTTGCTCTCCAGCCCAGGACAGTTTATCCTGAGTGCAGCAGGTCCCTCCTACTCCTCCCCCCTTGCTCTGTGCTGACAGCAAGATTGCCCAGCCAGCCCTGTCCCCGTGACTCCATTGTGTAACTGAGGAGATGAAAGCAAAGCGCGCCAGATGCGCAGTGTGGCGGCCCTGGAAAATCCCTAGCAGAGGATGAGGGGGTACGGCGGTGGCGCCAGGCTGGGGAAAGGACAGGCAGCTGCGTGGGGGGGTTACGTACATCCAGCTGCTTAAATGGAGTCCTGGTAGGGAGGTTAGACCAAGGCTAGGTAAAGCCACCTCCACTGACAAGCGCTTCACACAGGTCTAACGCCAAAGGGCGAATCCACTCCTCTTCCTCCCCCCTCCACATGCGCGCGCCACTTACCTGATAAATTAATTTCTGTTAATGAATCCCGCGTGGTGGTTCCAACCGCGGTCAGCAGGTTAATAGACTGATCTGTCACGTGATTACAGTAACTAAGATTGAGTTTGGAGAGCAGAGGCATGTGCCTTATGATCAACCGCAAAGAAGCATCTGTAATATCCAGGCCAGCCAAACGCAGCTCAACGATGTTCCGTAACTTACTCCGGTTGTCGATCTGACCTGGAAAGCAGAGGCAGTGCGTCACTCCCAACGCTCCCAGCCCGTGTTGCAAACATCTGCAGATCTATATGAAATGCACTGTGACACACAACACTGCTGCCCTACTTCAGACGCTTTGGCCTGTCTGGAGCTTTGGAGGGGACATCAGCAGGAACACTCGCCTACTTTTGGAACAGGCACGTGGGCAAAGCCACCTCCTGATTTCAAAACAAAAGGGATGAAAATAACTGCAGGGGCCCAGCGGAATTACAACTCGGGAGTAAGCAGTAGGCTGTGCAGTGCATGCCAGAAAGCAGATCTGATTTGCTCAAAATTTCACCTGAGCTGAGATCCGGGCGAATGTGGCATGACCCACAGAACTGCTCCTTCCCTGAACTGGAAGAAAGTGTTTCCATACTCTCTAAAGTACACCCGTTGCAGCCTGAAGAGAAGAAAGTCAGACAGAAAACCAGCACAGTGGCTCAGATGACTGTTCAGCAGCCAGAGAACATCACTTGTTACCCAGTGGCTTCCAGCAAGGTGTTGCAAGTCACTACTTTGAACACCTCGCGCGTCAGCAAAGCCCAGAACCCCGCCGGTGCTATCTGTGGGGGTTTCTTGCCCACTTCCTCCAAGGGGGACTAGCAGCAGAGCATGCCACTCAATGGCTGGGACAGGCCTCCCGCGTGCTCCTCCCGCCTGTTACCTGGCCGGTTATCTGTGGGTGGTGACAAGAGGTCTCTCATTTGTGCATCCTTCAGGCCTTCTGCCCACTGCACGTCCAGAGTTCGGAGTAAAGGACAACTGGAACTACAAAGTGCCGACACTGCTATCCACGAGCACCCTGATAACAGCAGGTCTCGAAGACCTGCAGATACAGAAGAAGTTGGAGCATGTGGCCTACCTGGAGACACACCCACAGAGATCTCTGCTACCATGTGCACTGCTGATGGATAACCCTGGTGCTGCAGGGCCAGCAGTGACCCCATCAGTCTCCTCCCACCCAGCTCTCCATCTCTCCCACCCAGCTCTCCATCTCTCCCACCCAGCTCTCCATCTCTCCCACCATCCACAGTATCATTACACAGGTTGAGCACTGCCCCCCCCCCCCCCCCCCCCCACTAGCCCTATCAGTGCAGACGCTTCCCACACTGGCGTCACCTGTTGAAGACCTGCCTCAAATCATTTACTTAGCATGCCAAGTAGTTGCAACGGAACTAGTTTTGGGCCCATTTTAACCCATAGATGCTTCCTTCCTGTGTATCTCCTCCTCTCCTAGGACACACTGATCCCCCCAGATGCTCCTCAGAGATCACAGTTTAGATACAAAGAGAAGCAGTCAAAAAAGTTCTTTAAAAAACTCCCATCACTTACCTGGCAGTCTGTTGATAAGCCAACTCAGCTGCTTTTTAGATATATTTGTCCAGCTAAGATCAAGGGTTACAGGCTGTCTCCTAATAATGCCACTAAGCATAAGTGGAGTGATGGATTTACAATGGTTTAAATCTATTTTGGTCCATAATCTTTTGTCACAGCACCTACCCAGAAAGAAAAAAAAAAAAGCCAACAGCACTTAACTTGGCACTTGCTTTGATTTCTGCAAGACCTTAAAAGGCATCATTAAGCAGTAGGGAAAACTACAGCATTTAACTGAAAATAGCCAAACTAATGCAGAGCGATGCTAAGACACCACCACACACCGTCCTGAAGGGTCGCAGTTTCTCCATCAAATGTATCATGTGATGAAGCATGTAACCATTTCCACAGAACTACGAGCGTCAACATCTTCAGAGCCCTTTTTAAGTCATCACAGCACTTACTAAACGCATCTGCTGGCCTGAAGACAAGCCACACCTCCCTGCTTATCTTCTGATTATAAAGTCTGGGTTTAATTATTACTGCCCCCATCTCCCCTGTGCTTTCCCTTCTTAAAACCAGCGAATTCTGTAGAACAGATGCCCCCTACCATTCCCTGTGTTAGTTACTCCCATCTACGTGGCTTGTGTGATTTTACACACTCCAAGTCCTAAGGAATGTGCAAGGTTCTGCATCTTCTCATTCTTTCCATTAGCAAATCCTACAGCACAGTGGAAAGGGCATTTACCAGCTTTCTGTGACACCAAGACGGCCACAGAGGAGGCACTCGCCACACATCATCCTGCACCACATCAACCACCTCCCAACCTTTCTGTCAGTCACCCAGCTTGTTACCAGGCCAAGAGAAAGAAGTCTCAGTTACAACCTGCCCATCTGTGGGCACGCTACAGCTGAATCTGAAATGACTGCCACCAAGAGACACATAAATCTGTCCATTGGTGCTTCCTGTTACCGTGCAGTCACCCACTGTGTCAACATTCACACTCCAGTACCCCGGGCACAGAACGGACATGCTGTCAGTAAATATGGTAAGGAAGGACTTGACTTGACTCCTCTATCAACTCTGCTGGTACAGAACACAGCAAGCGGGATCGCTCTCCACGTTCCCTCTGCAGGGAAACAATCAGCACAGACCTTCCGAGGAGAACACCGAGGGCACTGGGAGATCTTCACGGTATCTTGATAGATAATTAATAGCTGAACTGAACAAACTGCATTAGCAGTCAGCCAGTCCTGGGGCAGAATGACACCAAGGCTTCACATGACCTAGACTGGCTGTTCCAGCAGGCAAGAACATTGTGGTGTCTGACTACGGAGGACAGGCTGCTCTGGGGCATCACAGGCCCAGCAGGCTGACGCCGACACTCACACACACACACACACACAACTGGAGCAGCCACTTCTGAGAAAGCACCACAAGATGCGCTTCTTCACTAGCCACTGCCAGTCACCCCCTTTCCTTGGGGTCAACAGAGCTTCAGTGAGGACCTCCACACATCTTCTCAGAGGCATTCATACCTCCCTCACCCACTCCCCTTTGGAGTCCATCCTGCTACACCTTAGAGCTAGCTGGCTTTCCCACCCTCCTTACCATCTGTTCCAGGTCTTGCAAACTCTCATACAGATGCACAAGTCTCTATGACTGAGGTAGCTAAAGACAGCCATCCAGACTTCCCGCTGCATCACGTGGGCTGCCCCATCATCCAGGGGGAGCGAGTCCGGAGGGGGGCTGATGGGAGGTGGCCGGATAACATGCCGTTCCATCTGAATGCATTTGGGAGGAGAGAGCGAAGGCGGCGGCCGGGTTATTCCCCGTGGTGTGCTTCGCAGGCTGGGGATGAGCTGGTGCCTCAGTTCCCGGGGAGTCCCGTTTAACCCTTTGCTGAACCTATGGAGTCTCTCACTGTTGTTCAAAGCACGCTTAGGTTCCTCATTCTCGCTCTCAGGTTCAGATTTGATGGGTTGGTGATTCTCATTGGCAAGGCTGTTCTCGGTTTTTTGGATCTCCTGGTTGAGCTCCTTGCTGAGCTCTTTGCTCAGTTCTTTATTGGGAAGCCGCCTTTTCCTCCTCATCTTAAACTTCTTCTTGTCCCTTGGCTCAGCACCCTCCGTGCTGGGACCCGCAGTGGGCGAGCTGGACCGTGACTGGTCGCTATCCTTGGACCTGGGGGGTGCTTCTGGCAGGTCATCCTCCGGCTCCTGCTTCAGGCGCCGCAGGGGCTTGATCATGGCAGTGCGGTCATCCGAAGCCTTCCACGATCGCCGCTGAAAAACAAGAGACACGGGATGACTATTTGAGCAAGAACACTCAGCAACACTTCACATGCTGATGCACCGGGGGTCAGGCTGCCTGCAGCACTGGATCCCACCAATCTGATCACATGGGGACATTCACTGGCTGAAGGTATCAAGGTCAAGTGGCATCACAGGGATGAGGAGTCCAGCTATTGGCTCTCCAGACCCCAAGACAGCAACAAATGCATTTATTCACCATGCACAATCCTGCAGATTTAAGGGCCTTACAATGGGTATTGTTATTTGTAAGTTAAGCACCATACTAGACACAGCTTTTTTCCCCAGCAGTCCAGAAAAAAACAGGCTTGGGACACATGCACTGGGTAAAGCACCCACCTGAAGCACCGGCTGACAGCCATTCCTGCCCAAAGGTCCAATTTCTGAAGCCTCCTGAAATGCAATGACTGCCTCGTCCTGGGGCTGTGCTGCTGCGGCCCTCACTGCAGCGTACTCACAGCCTCATTCAATCCCGCTTTAGCTGCTCCTTTACATCCCACTAAACTCTCCCCATCCTCTCAAGCTTCCCCCACCTCCAGTGCACGCACAACAGGGAATCTGACTGACAGGTCTGACACCCTGCGAGCCTGATGAGACCTCACACAGACACAAGCCCCAAAACAACACAGGGTGACAGGAGTTCACTGGCACCTTCTTCCCTGCCCGGTCAGCGTTTGTACCAGCAAACTGCACTTCACTGGCTCACCTTAATCACATCTCTCTGATGCACACCAGATAGAAGCACAAACTAAGACCAGGGAAGACTTCAAGTCTAATCTGAGCACTACAAGCAAGAAAGAAGTCACAAACTGTTAAAATGACATAGCTCTAATAAGAAGAGATCTGGACTGGCAAGGAAAGGTGAACTGCTGTGAACACACTTGTTATATCAGAAAGTCTCCGTTTTCGCAATAAACTAATTGGATCAAGTCAGTGGATGCAGTCCTACGCTTCAGACTGCGGCACTCAGCAGAGAAAGCTCATCATCCTGTCTGTAAATTAACATATGAAGGAAGAGGTCACACTAAGTTAATGACAGGTTAGAATGATAAAAAAGAGCAACTTCAGACTGCTGTCAGCTTGCAGCGTCAGTCACACAGGCACTGAGGAGCACTTAGTTTAAGGGTATTGGACTCTGTTCTCGAGCCAGTTTGCGGGAGGTAAGCAGTACTCGTGTGCCAGGCCATCTCTGGCTCCAGAGGTGTCAGCGGGAGCTCCAAGGAGGGGCACGGCGCAACTACACAGGAAGAGCAGAACATCAGTACGGAAACTGAATTTTACTCCCTGGTTGATGAGAGCACAGCTTGCTGCTCTACTGTAACACCAGACAGAAAACAAAGCCAGGCACTGCAGCTAAGCTGTCCTGGAGCGTAAAAGTTTCTGTGACAGAGATTCTGTAGTTTCAAGATGAGTAAATGAGTAAAAAAAGCCTGCAGTGACACAAAAAGTGATAGAGAAACTGTCTCACCAGTCAGCTCACATGAGAAGGGATTAAAAGGGATTGAGAAGACACGTATTGCAAAGGCAAAGTACCTTCTTCCCCAAGGGTTTGTTGTCTTTTCCAAGTTCTAGCTGGTGGAAGAGAGAAACATAAAGACCCCAACACATGACATTTGTTGTGCTGATGAAGGGCCAGCAATCCACAGTGCTTTCCTCATGTGCTGGGGAGCTTCACAGAGCAATTCAAGCCAACTACAAGCACTGCATTGAGCCCAAGGGGACAGGAAAAGGAAAGCATGGTAAGAAAGCAGGTATGCACCAACTGGTATCGTGAATTTTGCTCTCTCATTCCACCAAAGCAACCATCCCTATATTTACCATAGCATTCCTGCTGCCAAGCCTTGCAGGGCAGACCAACTGCTGCTCCTCACGAGCTACACATGCAACACAAAACCAGCCGCTGATTCTGATCTGACAGCCACCAGCAATTTACTCTCACACAATAAATCTAGGTCCTTACTTCTACCTCAGCATTTTGGTATATACCAAGTACTGTGTTTCTCGATCCACCAGACAACTGAGAGTGTCCCTGCTTGGCCCAAGAGCTCCGACTGGTAATTCAGGGAAGAACTGTCTACATCGCTGCTGTGAGCTGCTCCTCCTCTCCGCAGGCTACGGAACTTGTCATTTCTAAATGTCCTCTGACGGGTTACAAGCACTGCACATCCAGAATCAGCCACGGAACCAGCTGCCACCAAGTGGACACAGATGAAAAGGTTTCTATTAAAAATTGATGTGCACCTCCTTCCTACCCCAAGCATCTCTAAGAGCTTTTTGGTTAGAGTGGGTTTTCCAGTATTTTCAATAAAACAGCAGCCACAGCCAGGTGTTCTCTGCCTCTGAGAGTGTTGCTGTTCAAACCACTGTCCTGTTAGACTAGCAGTTTCCAGAAAGGAAGGTGAAACATCACAGTTTCTTTTGTAACAATCTGGATTTTCAAGATGAGCTAGAAGCCAGAAGGCAAGAGACATCAGCCCCAACCAGCCCACGCGCATCTGTGTAAGTACATGAAAAGTGTGTTATGTCATACCCGCTTTCTCATAGTGGGTTCCTGGGGTTTCTCAAATTTCCTTTTCCTCCACAGATGCACTTCGTCTGACTTTCTCCTCAGTATTGAGTCAACTGGAGTCTTTTTGGAATGTTCCTCTGATTTCCGCCTGGGAGTTTCCTCACAGTCCCCTTTCCGTTTTGCAGCATCTGTTACTTCCTTATTGTCTCTGTTCATTTTCTGTTCCTTCAGCAACGAGCCCGGGAGATTTGATGCATATTTGAATCCTGGTCCCCGCTTTTGCTTGTACGCCAAAGAGACACAAAACACAAACAAACTTTATATCTTAGCACTTTCCTGGCCCTTTATTTAAACTGCCTCCAACACTGACCAGCAGGGCCACCACTTTATAGCAGACAAAGCAATTCGCAAGGAGTTGGGAGTAAAGGAGTTTCAACCTCCATACAGTTATTTTTGTAACTACACGCTTGTGGTGTCTGTCTTGAGTTTACAAAGAACTAACGTTTCACTAATTTTAACAAACACTTTGGGTTTTTCCTTTTGCATAATCGCTTCTGGATTTTTTTTTTTATTTATTTTTGTCTTAAAAATGAATGTGCAGCCACGCACAGAACTAATCTAAACATTCCCCTAGCTCCAGGTAAGTGTACATGGAACAAGAATACAAAAATGTATGAAAAGATAGAAAGCCATCAGCTTGTTTCCTTCAACTCCACTGAATTTAGCACAAAATCAAAAGCTGGTATGGGGCAAAGTTAGATCTACAAGCCAGAGGGAATGTTTGATATTTTGTATCACATCCAGCACCACTAATTCCCATTTAACTCACTTTTCCAGTTTTCCCTGCATGGTTGCACTTTGGACACTCCCAGCAGTTCGGCAGCTCATCGTTAACCACACCATCCGATTCCTTCACCTGGGGAGAGAGAGGCATAATCCAATTCAAAACCATGCTGCAAAAAGCTGCCCAAGTCCAGAGGCAGGTTGTTCAGAGGTATTTCTACAGTTCAATCCTCTCCGATTGCCCATCACCCTCCCAACAGCTACAGAAAAGAAACCCGGATAACCGAAGGTGCTGCACCATCCTGCTGGTGCTGAGCAAGCTCTCGGTCCTGCACAATCGCCCCTGGGATGATAGCAACATGGGAGGGAAACACACTGGCCAAACTGGTACTTGATACACTGTTCAGGTCTCAGCTTTTTATGAAGCTCAGTGACAATCCCCATTAACACAGGGCACGTGCTGCTCCTGCTGAAAACCCAAGCAGCAGATAGCACCCCGACAGCCCACCCCAACCCCCCAAGCCCAGGACCATAATCACGCCATCTCCAAATGTCCTCCCACACCTCTGGGTGAAAAGCTTGGTCCCGTCCCCCACTGGAACGCAGCACAGTCAGATCTTTTGATAGGAAGGATTGTTCCCATACACACATTCTCACGTACATTAGTTCTGTTGGGCATTTTTAGAAGCGAAGCACCCTGCACTGTAATCAAGCGTTCCTTAAAATATTTCTCTTTAGGGCTCAGAACTAGCAGTCCCATGCCTGCAGCCCATGTGCCAGTAAAACCGATGGGTGCCAAGTCAGCTAGGGAACAGGCACTTTTAGCCAGAAGAAAGGACACACGAAGGCATTTTTAAGGTTTCTCCCACCCACAGTCACCAAGCTAGCGTAAGGGAGAGACATCCTTACTACACTACCTCCCAGAAAGCACAAGGTTTGGCTTTCTGAAAGAGGGGCACTTGGTGTTGTTACACTAGGATAAAAGCAGGTGAGAAGCTGCTGAATTGCCATACGGGAGCCAGCAGTACTTTCCCAACAGGAGCTGGGTGTTTCTGAAAGACGTTTCTGTGAATGAGCCGAGGATGAAAGCAGAGCTAAGGTAAAAACACCCCCTGCACAAACAGATGCGCTCACCAACGGCGCGTTTACATTTCAGGGTTTAGTTATACATTCAGAAATAGACCTTGGGGAGAAAAAAAAAATAGTATTTATTACTACTGTAGACAACAAAACCACAGTACCGTCAAGACAAATGGCTGGGCATTGGCATCAGCAGCAGTTCGCTGCTGAAACAGGCAGGGGCAGAGATCTACAGATCTGTCATGTTTCAGAAACATTTCCTCCTCTTCTCCTCCCCGCTCAGTGAATGCGCTACCTGGGCAGGATCAAGCCCTGTGTTTTGGGGGAACCGCTTCCTCTGACAGCAGCCATTCTAGTTTCAGCATCTAGCAAAAGCGATTGACATGCCAGCCTCTCTCAGCAAGTCTTCTGGAGTTAATAAACGAGTAAATGAAGTGGGCAGAATTTAAATACTGGTTTTATCACAACTGTGTGCCTTTGAACCTCCTTTCCCATGGTAGGTGTAAGATACTCCAGGAGTTGTTGTATACATCTCTGCCTCAGGGGAACAATTCCTGGCCCGAGACCAAGTTGGGAACAAGTTATTTCCCGCACTGAATATAGAACAAATGCTACCCAGAGGAAAGCACTGCAACTCCGTCCCTTCTGTGAAGTTTAAGGAACTGAACAGATGTGAGGAACTGTAAGCAAACTAATTAGACACACACAAACCTGCCACCGAATCTGTCCCGAGCCTTTCGAGCTGGGTGGGAGCCAGTGCCGAGTGTTTCTGCAAACAGCAGGTGGGTGTCTGAGCCACAGCGTGACATGTCTTCTGAAACCTACCTGCAGCACGAGGTCAGCAATTCACAAAGTCGAAACACAAGGCTACACTACTGCAAAGTCATCGTGTTCCAGAATATGGAGACCCCGGGATGCTGATCTGACGTCACCGAGCCAGAGCCATGAATTCTGGCGGCACATTTCATGAACACAAGCAGCAGGAGACACCGGGGCTGCAGGCACAGGAGCACAGCAGCCATGCTGGAAAAGGCCTCTGTATTCCTGCTGTTCTGACAAGGCACCTAAACATTCACCTTCCCCATCACCACCTTATATCCACCTAAGACAGAAGGGAACAGGCTCCTCCCTGTGGATAATAAACCCCTTTCTCTCTAAGGAAGCGGCTTCAGATACTGCACTCACCCAACACATGCTAACCAGTGTTACCAGCATTTCAGATGCAAGAAAAATTCATCAGTATTGGTTGAGCTCAAAGGCTCCCCCTAACAAAAGGCAGTATTCCACAACACATCTCACTAGCTCCCTCTGGAAACAGTGCTGCGCTTGCAACACACTCGCCAGGATTGTTTTCATAAGAAACTCTGCAGCAAGACGAGATCTGCATTGGCATTTTCAAGGAAGAAGCGTGTCTAAAGTCTCCTGTGACACTTGACAGTATGTGGGACATCCTGGCTGTCTTTAGTGCGGTTCCAACATGAGCACCTGATGTGCTCTGGTACCCAAGGCTCCCTCAGCAAGAGGCACCCACAGAAGCCCCTGAAGGCTGTGAGTGTGTCAGAGCACAGATCACCCTGAGCTACCGTTCAATCTCCTCTGATACTGGCTTTTCGTGGAGAAAACCCACCACAAACAGGTACGGCTACATCAGGAAGCTGGAAGAAGATGGACTTCGAACCAGGAACAACCTGCCCTGGAGTACAAATGAGTCCCTGCATGCAGAACTACCCGCAGGCATTGGAGAGGGCCTTGGAAGGAATTCACTCCACATGGAAAAAAGCCAGGAAAGGACACTCCTCCCTCCACTGATCCAGTTTATTCCAGTCTTTCCCCAAAAGTACATCTGCCAGGCATTTGACTGAAGATGGCTGACCCTCCACACGTCCCTGTGAGTGGGGTAGGAAGGGACATTGTCTTGGTGGTCAGCCAAAGCAGCTGCCCTGGGGCTGTGGCTGCATTCAGAGGCGTTTCCTACAAGGACTATTTGTGGGTTCCATCCTCTGGGTTTATGCCCACATCACAGGCTTCACCAACACATAAACATGGCAATAGATTTTTTTTTCTTGCAGGATATCATGGCACTTGGGAATAAAGAGCAAGGAGGGCTTCAAGGAAGAGGGGCTCTGTTCTCCTTTTGCTCTCCCTCTGTGCATAGTCTCATCTTGCTTTCCAGGACACTTTTGAAATCCTAGCATGGCCCTTTTGTCTCAATAAATTAACAGTACCAGTTACCCCAACATTTCAGTCCGACAGAAGCACAGAGAAATTAAAAGACAAAACACACTGTGCATCTTCCACTGCTTCCTCTTCAGAAGCACCCAAACTTCCTTGCTACCCAAACAGCACCCGGAACAACACACATGCATAAAAGGACCAACAGCACTTGCTTGATTTCACAGATCTGACCCACATCCTGTACAGCTAGTCTCAAAGGTGGTACAGGGAGAGGAAGCCATACTTGAACTGTCACTAGATAACAATCATGTCCTCTGGGCTCAGCCATGAAGTTTCACCAATGCTGTAAGAGAGATGGGGGAGCGCAGGGCACTATCAGGGACTGGAATAGCAAAGCAGCAGCCACGAGCCAAAACTGAGGTACGTCTGAAAATGAGCAGCTCCTTCCCTTGCTTCATCAGCCCCCAAAATCTTGTTTTCAATAGAGCCAAGCAAGCAAAGCTCCTCTCAGAGCCCGTGTGGGGCAGGAGCTGTGAGCATCAGTTTCATGCATCAGGGAGACAGCCACAGCTCTGGTTTGCCAGCTACCTCCTTTCTGCTCTAAGAAGTGATAGGCACACGACTTGGTGCAACGACAGAGCAAGAAAAAGAAAGGGCCAGGAGAGCATCACCCTGGGCCCGCATTAAGGGATGTACCTCTCCTCCCAGAGATCCCAGAAGGGCCAAAAGCTGCTTTCTGGAGCACACTGTGTCACAATACATTTGCTTTGGCACCTCACTTTAACCATAAACAAATCATCAGCAGGAAATGGCTGATCAGCTGAAACAAGCCAGCTCTGGAGAGAGGCAGCTTCTAAATGCTCACACATAGATGCTCAAAATGACACTTCTGTTACCAGCAAATATAGCTGCTCACAGGGCTCGACTCAGCCAAGGGTGAGCAACTCCTGCAGCCCAGAACTCCCACAGCGTGTGCTCTAGAGCTGCAGTGTCCCTGCCACAACATTTGGTTGTGATATCTTTAAAAGGCAGCTGCCACTGAAAGGCACATCTGTGCCTGGACAAACACAACTGGCAAACTCCTCATCTGCACATGTGGGATGAAGGAAGGAGCCACTGATACGGGGATTGTGACAAGGCTCATCCAAAAGTACAGGCAGATTGCTCTGTCCTCTTGAGCTTCCTATCCCAACCGAAACTCCTCTCTTCCTTAAACAAGAAGTGAAAAAGAAAAACAAAGAAAACCCCAAAACCACAAGGTATTTGCATGCACTCACATTTCAGAGGCTGTCCAAAGCAAGAGTCACTGCTTGCAGGGTATGCTGTTACATCCAAGGATTCCCGCCTGCCCAGACTGCATGTGCCGCCATCACCCCATTTCTCACACCGACTCTTTGCTCGCTTCAAGTTTTCCAAGATGAAAATGTGAAAGCTTCCCAAGTTCTGTGCACTACTGTTACATTCAGGTGATAACTAATCCAGTTATTGTTTCCAACACGTATCACATCCTTGTACTCACCTTAAGGCATCCTGGGTGTATGATTTCATTACAAATGGAGCATTCCATTAGCATGAGATTAAACTTGCTCTCCTCCTCTTCCACAGTGTCCTCTTTCCCAGCCTCTCCACACACCAGACACACAGCAGTATGAGGCAACACCGGCTGTTTACACAGATCAGAAAGAAGTCTTCATCAGGACACGGAAGATATAAGGAAACAGAAGAACTTGACGTGCTTTTACAGTATCCTCGTTTCAAAGAGGAGGTAAATAGGGATTAATTGTGCAAACTGCTAAAGGCTCCAGCCCAGCAGAGCAACGAAGACAAGAAAAACTGGTAATAACTGGGGCTGGGTACCCAGACCAAGCATCACAGGGCATGTTTCATGGAATGAAAGCACCCTCACTGCAGCAACACAGATTCATGGGGCATCCCAGGAATGGATGGATGAAAATGCTTTTTTTTTGGTGGGTCCCTTGAATCCACGAGCTGACATGGGTATTGTCATGCAGGTCACTTCACTGGCATACAATGGGAGGGAAAAGAAGCAACCTAGAACATCGCTATTCACATCCATTAAACTTCACAATCTGACTAGCAATTTGGCAGCTCCCCTATTTTACAAGCAGGGCAGACAGATGTTATGGGATCCAATCCAGGTCTCGCAGCAAGCCCACAACAGAACCAAGAACAGACCTTTTCCTGACTGTCTATTTTCTAGGGTCCCGCTCCCAACCTGAGCATTGCAAAAAGCACAGCACAGACATTTAAAAAGAGAATTCCTCTCTTGTGAGTGTCATAAGCAAGAAGCATGCTGGTATTTTTCCTGTCTTTTGCTGAGGCTGAAAGGGAACCGCAGCATCTGTCACCCGTGTCAAAGCACTGAATGCCAGTCTAATTAAACAGCCACCTTTGTCCTAATGAGGAACAAACTTCTGGTTTGCGGCAATAAGTTATAAGCCTCATCACAAGAAAGAAAAGGAAGATCCTCCCAAGAAGCTGGCTGTAACATGAAATGCAATCGATGAGGTTACAAGCCCTTAACTATTACATAGCCAGAGACGTGGCTTTTCACAGCAAGGATCTCTTCTAGACAGTGAATAAAACCTGCAAGCAGATACCTGCACAGTGAACTAGACCTGTGCAGTAACAGCACATCCTATCCTTCAGCAAGTTTCAGACAGGGAAAGCTTACTGTAGTAAGCCATTACAGTGTACAGGGTGCTGCCCCACACACCAGCATCTGATACATTAACTATGGCAACACTTTCCTGCTTTCTCATGCCAGTACTTACCCACGCTCCATTTTAAAAGCATTTTGCAAATGCTATTTAATTCCCACCCTTCCTCCAAGCACAAATTAGGAATCCCCAGGATCCCATTCCATCAGCAGGTAAACCAGTAAAAAGCTACTTTGTCCAGAGCCATAAAAGCTCTGTCCACTTGCCTTGTCCTATCTCCCACGCAACAGGTATTTTTATCTACACACAAGAACAAACATCCCAGCAGCAGCATGATTTTTCTTGCTGGGAGCAAGGTTGTCTAGGGATCTCCTCTGTGCCCCAGCTAGTTCTGTCCCACTGACAGACTGGAGCAGCAGCCACGATCTCACTGCTCGTCCTCCCAGCACAGAGCCCCACGCTCCCTTCAGATCTACTCAATGCAGCATGAAGTGTCCCACGCACTCCTGTTTCCTTTCTTGACTGAACTAGTGATGGAGAGGAGCTTCCTGTTCTCTGAACAGCAGTACAGGCTCTCTTATGGCTTCTGATTTTAATGAAAGCCCGTGTCTAGTTAATATTGTCAATGTTATTAAGCAGAGGAAAGCACAATCCCAGAACTGTAAGGATCATTACTTCCACAGAGCCTTTCTTCAGTGGATTGTGCTTTTTTTCCTGTTTGCTGGAAGCTGTTGGCTAGGTACCACAGTATATTACTACTGCGTCTGTTACAAGAGTGAAGAGTAAAGACAACAGGACCGCTGACAGAAATTAAAAACACCCTTACAAGTTACAGCAGTTCAACTTGCTAATTTTCTATGGGTTTGCTGCTCCAAGAAAGAGGTCTGAAATACTCCTCCTGCTACTGACACCGGTGGGAACCCAGAAGGGCAGAGATGTCTTCTCCAGCGCACGCGAGGGTGGGACAAGGAATTGAATACACTGGCTACCAAGGCCTGTGCTCTCACTGCAGCTTCAGGAAATACAACTGCACAAACCAAGAAGAAAAATACTTTCTTACCAAGAAAGAAGGGATCCCCAGCACCTTAATTGCTTATCAGGTTTTTTGATCAGCATCGGACCAAGAAAGATATTTTCATTAGAAGACAGGTGGTAAGAGCCAGAAGAGAACCCAGTTCATCTCCAAAGGGCTCAGGCCTGTGTTATCAAGAGTGAAACAGCTTAGTATGAAAAGTTTCCTTCATCAGTCAGGACAAGAAAGCACACTGCAGCCTTAATTTAATCCCTCCACTAAAAAGGCAGCACGATTTCACTATTTCTTCCCCCTGGAGAATAATAAATTCTTCATCCATGCTGTTCAATTCATGCCACACTCCAGGAAATCAAGTGTTCAAAGAAAAGACACTTGAGCTGCAAAAGCACTCTGCGGAAAGGTAGATATTCTATGTACTTTACTGAAAGATCCAGCAGAGCTGAATCCAATCCTCTATGCCAAGAACAGTGCACGGCTTAGGGAAGGACATGGAGTGAGCTACCAGGAGTAACTACTGGAAACCTTAAGTGTTTATCAGGTTTTTTTATCAGTGTCAGACCAAGACATTTAATGCTTCCACTTCAGTTTCTTCATCAGAATTAAAGAAAAAAAACCCCACAAAAGAGCCACTAAGTGAATGGAACTGTAACAAGAGTTAGGAGAGAAATCAGTATAGACAGGGCAATATTTCAGTTATCAATAAACATTCCTTTCCTTAAAAAAACAAAACCCCCCCAGAAAACCAAACCCTTAACAACAGCATAAAAAAAGACCTTCCAAAGAAGAGAAAAGCTAAAGCTAATTTTTACCCTTGAACGGGGGCACTGTGGACAGGAGACCTGAGAAGCAGCTCAGTGACAGGCAGTATGAAAGCAACGGATTCAAAAGGTGCGTGGACAACTTAATGGAAGACTAATCTGTCACGTTTGTTAAATACAGAGCTCTCACTTATGACTCAAGAAGCTTCTAAGCAATGCACAGGAGCAGCCCAGAAAACTGCCTCTGCCTGCTTGCCCTGTTCTGATGCTCATCCCTCAACAACCATTTCCAGTCCCTGACTAGAGCAGACGCTGGCCTGATGGCTCTTTGGCTCATCTGGATCAGATCCCTCCTACATGCCTAGGTAATAGCAAGCAAATTCAGATCACAAGTAGCCTGGGGCTGGGGCCACCAACACCAAAATCTTGAAGAATGACAGTTAAAGATGTCTCCTTATCTCAAGTTGGTTAAGTAAAGCTGCCCTGCAACCAGCTTTACCATCTTTTCTCAGGCTAGCTCAGACATCCCAACCAAACAGGCCCCTTCTCCCTTTGAATGAGAATGTCAGAGTCTTCCCTTCTCGCTCAAAACCCAGAATTTCAGTGAGTTGAATAATTTCCAGCGCATTGACAATCTCCACTTTTACCTTCTACGTTACTGAAAACACAAGCTGTGCTCTTAAGTTTTAGGAGCATTAGGGTTTAAGATTTTGGAGGCAGGGGGTGAAAAGCAATGGGAAGAAGAGATGCGAATCAGAGGGTGGGGATTACACTGTTTTGCCCAATGCACTTTAGAGACTTCTCAAGAGCAGAGTTCTCAGTTCACCGGCAGACACAGATAAACTCCAAATGAACGTAGCAACAGGCGTACTTACAGCGATGCACTGCCTCATTATGCAGGACTGTTTCATCCTGCCAGGTCCCCCAAATTTCTTCATGTCTTTGCAGAAGTGACACTCGCCGCACTCTGTCCGCAGACACGCCTCGCACTTGCGGCATCGCGTCCTCCTCCGACGTGCTCCAGCGGTTGTCCGATTAGCTGCGAGCTTCACCGCTGAAGCAGTGCCCAGTTTCCCTTTGGGCCGGCCGACTGCCCTGTTCTGAAAGAGCCAGACACACACACAAGGTTAAAATCACACCCCCGATTTAGCATCTCAGCTACCCGACTCGGTTGGACAGGCACGGTATCCATCTTCCATGTAAAGCTAACAGTACCAGAGTTATACTCAGCGGATACATATGATCACTCACTCAGAGCTGACAGAGTTCTGTTACCTTTTCCTGAAAAGCAGCATTATAAAAAGACAAAGAAACTGAGGCACAAGAGATCCCAAACCCACAGCAAGCCCACTTCAACAGCTGGACAGGGAGACTCAATTTATACACAAGTCAATGCGGGGTAAGTCCCAAGTGACGTGCTTGGTTTAGGTGAAGAGACGATCTGCACTGCTGCTGAGATATGGGCTGGGGAGCTCTTAGGATTGAGCTTGGGTTAAGGCGTAAGATCTATCTTCCTCTGCTGCAAGCAGAAGAATCCAAGGAGGCATCAAAAATAATTTTGAGGTTAGGTACAGCAGAAACACTCAGCAACAATGGCCCAAGCCACGACAATCTCCCTAGAAAACCAGGAGGGTACTAACTACTGCCAATGATAGAGTAGGAAATAAACCACAAATACTACAAAACCCTTCCCCAGCAGCTCCCCTTGCATCCAATACTAGCAAGTGCTGAAAAATAGAGCACTAACTGATGCTGAGCAAAGGCTAAAAAGGGCATCCCAGGTCTAGATTTCAATGACCTTTAAGACAAGCTAAAGGAGCATGATAAGACTTTAAATAATTAGGTTAACTGCATTATATTCACTGTGGATATCTAAATTTCATGTTCTCATCAAAAACTCCCTGTTATACATGTGAACTTACAGCTCAAACCAAACATCGCTAAATACCATGTAATTGTGTGGGGCTAATTATGCAAGAATTGGCTTAGCTCATCCTTACCACTGACAGCTTTCTCCATAAAGATGATAGTAACAGGACATAAAGCTCCTCTGGTTTAGCATTCAAACAACTCTTCCACTTTCTGCCCGTTTCACTTTCTGTTCCCACTGAATTCTGGGCAACCACCGAGGCAGGAACAGGTTGGCTATGGACGGCCATGCAGAACTTCCACGGCAGTTTTTAAAATAAAGGGTATGGAAATGTTCAGCTTGGAAGCCCAAAAGCTTCCCTAAATATCCTACTATATAACCCTGAAGGAAAAGCCGCATTTCCCAGGATTTGATCATCCTCCCAGCTGACTTAGGAAAGCTCCAGTGACTTTAAGATGCAGAAGAGTGCTGTTATTTTAAGAGTCTCTACCCCAGGAACCTCTGTGCTGGGAGAACAGAGAAACCAGGAGCTAGACAGACCTCTTAGCTTTCTCTCCCACAGACCTACTATTGTAACAGAGGTGGGAGAAAACACTCCTTAGTCGGTGAGGTTACAGAGATATGAGCAAGTTTTTAATTATGCTCCTCCGGAACAGGTTTTGTTCTACTTGCACATCGAATCACACTGTGCTGGGTGAAGAGACAAGCATGTCTTCCTTCCCATTGGCAACCAGACCAGACACCTGGATTCTGGATCAATTTCAGACACTCCAAAGAATAAATATTTACCTTTTAGACCAACTTTCAGCCTCTCAAGGATAAAGTCGGGACTGGCTTAGAGGCAACCTAGATAAAAGATAATTTCCTTCCTCAGCATGAATCACTCCTTCGTTCTCTATCTATTAGAGTCTCCCTCCACTAGCACGGGAAGCAAGACACAAACCAAAGGCCAGACATCAGTGGGAACAAGTTAAACCCAAATACGTACAACGACCTTGGCAGTTCCCCACTGCCAACAGCACATGGAAGATCCTGTGTGAGCATCTGACTCCTTCCCACTAGGTCTGAACACGATTGAGCTTTTTAAGGCAGCAAAAACAGTCACACCACAATCAGAACAGTCTTATTAAAATACAAACTCTTTCAAGGAAAAAAATCAAACTCGGTACTTTTCCTGCTGAAAGACAACTCCTGATTCTGCCACAGTAACGTGAGCCAAGTCCTAACTCTGAGGACAGCATCTTAAAGCGCCAGGATGCTGCAAAGATGGGAGCAGGAAAAAGGCATCGCTTCAACACAGAATCTGGGAATCCTTCAAAAAAAAAAAAAGTAAAAAAAAAAAGCCATGGAGATCCAAGAACAAATCTGAAGCCAGACCACACCACTCCAATTTCCTTACAGGTCACCACTGCACAGCAAGCAGAGGTGCAAACCTCTGATCTCGCTGTATACGTAACACTTCTTACCTACCCACACTGCTTCGCTGCTTGTTAGAAAATCAATTGTACTAGGTGGGTTCAGACTAATTCACCAACTGACCAATCCTCAATCCAAGCCACATTTTCACTCAGTGATGTCCCAGCCAGCAAGGCTGAAGAGGCCTTGCAGGAATTCCCACTAGTATCTAGTTTCAAGAGGCTCCAAAGTGGTCGCTTAAAAGCCTCCACAGAAGAAAATCTGGCCTGTGGGTTGCTCCCCCAGAAAGGGGTTGGGATTCCAAGGAGGTAGAAGGAGCCTCCAACATGATTTGGGGTTTATTTAGCACATGGCAGACAGCCAGATGAATTCCAGGTCGATGTTAGTGAAGAGATGCTGCAGGATTACCACCAGCTCAGACTGCAGCTTTATTACGTACCAGCCCTGGTAACAAAACCAGGTAAAGATTGATTTCCCAGTGCCTGTTCCCACCTCTGTACCGCAATCTGCCACCTTCCCAGCACCACACTGTGGACCTGTTTTGCAAATCATGAGCAAGTGGAAGGGGATGGCAGGATTTCTTAACCTGGGTTTGCCACGGTGGCCAGCAAACAGCAGTTACAGGGCCTCCAGCTCAGGCCTGGGTGACACACTAAGCCCTAGACTAGGTTCAGGTCCAATGTGGTCTCCCACCTGTTAGCAGATCCTATCATCTCCTTTCCCCAGGAGATGAGTGCAGACCCTCAAGCACAGCCTGTGCCTGCTGACCCTGTCATCCCCAGCAGCCACCTCTGAGAACGGTTCAAGAAAACAAAGATCATACCAAACTCAAAGATATTTTTCTCCTTAAACCCTACAACAAAGACCAGGGAGCTGAGACAGAGCCCGCCCGAAATACCATCACAAGCAGCTCCCTACATTCTCCAGCACCTCCACAGAAACTGTGCCCATGCTACTCTGGCCACAGTCAGTCTTCTGAAGAGCAATGGGAGGATGCTGAAGTGCTGACAGACACCGTCCCAAGCTCCTAGGGAAGGCTGTGGAAGCAGCTGCGGAAAGACAGTAGGATTAATATACTAAATACCTACCTCTAGTACATCAGAGCCTAGAAAGCTGGCGGATTGTGCTGCCCTCTGGAACGAGGTATGTTCACAGAACATCCTGCTAGGTTTTTTTCTTTTGTGGGGTGTTTTTTCTCCCCCCTCCTCCCCTTCATTAGTGCAGCACAACACAGAGGGGACCCACTCCTGCCCTTCAGCACACAGGTACTGGGAATAAACTGAGGCCATCAAACGTAACACGGTATGGCCTACAAAGCCATTTACTAATCATGAATTTGGCCACACTACAGCGGCCAAAGGCACCTGCTCCTCAGACAGGAATGGGGACAAATTTGCAAACTGATTTTCCAAAGTGCTGAGCTCCTACAAACCCCACCCAATTCAACTGGGATCCAGGTGGACAGCAGTTAGGAGACAGGGTGGAGCGGTCATCAGCAACCCCAGTGTCTCCACAGGGCTGTGCAGAGCTGAGAATAAGCCCAGGTATGACCCCTCCCACTCTAAACACACCCCTAAAACGTTACCTGGAAGAGTCATTACTTGGAACATGAGTTTAAGTCATGGACAAATGTTTAGCTGCTGGGAGGTTTTCAATGCCTGCTTACAGTAGTCTCCTTTCCCTGGTCGCCGTCACCAAAAAGTCACCCACCATCACCAGGGTCAGAAGCAGCGGAGGCATTAAAGGCCTCTGCCCTGAGCACAGCTCTTACTACAACAAAAACACAACTCTGATGTTTATAGCAACAGATTTCTAACCTTCAGAGATGCAAAGAATAACTCAAAAGACCTCAGATAAACAAAACCACCATCAGCACACACCACTTCATGAGCTGTAAGTTGTTAAATGCACCATTTAGTTCGTGCTGATGCTCCACAACTGCCATCGCAGCACCAAGAGGGCTCTCTGCTGGACTTGTCACCAGGTAGCTTCACACAAACTCCTCAGCTCTGGAGAGGAAGATCAGCTGACCATGACACAAGTCCAGGAGGAAGGAGGTCCTGGTCCTAAAAGCAAGGCTGACAAATTCTGCAAACTAGAAACAAGCTCTTCTGCAAGTGGCCTTTACCTGGCCATGGGTCTTATTCCACCACTCAGCTTCAGTGACCTGCTTAAACCGCTGCCAGCGGCACCATAACATTATTTCAGACTCAACATCTCCAAAAACAAAATCCAGGAATATGTGCAGTGCCCTTCTGAAGGGCTCATCACGTGGCCAGCTCAGTGAGACCCTGAAGCACTTCACTTCCCAACCAAGTACAATCTGAACAGCTTATATATCCACTACGTAAATCTCTCCAAGACATCTCACATGCGTAGCGTTCATTGCTTTCAGGTGCTGTGCCACAAATATATCCCTTCCATTTGCAGGACAGGGGCGATTTCCTTCTGTAACACGTGGACAGATTCAGCCCTTCCCGGGTACCAGTCCTACGCTTAGACCTTCATACGGCACTGCATCCCAATACAATTGTTTTAACATCATTATAATAGACCAATTTAATTACTAGATGTTTCTTTATAACATCTGATAAACAAACACTAAGGGGAAAGAAAAGCTACACACGTTAACCCACGATTCGTAACTGCTGGCAGCTAAAATACCACCCTAAAGACGCTGCGTCACGGGCCGACGCTGGGCACTGGAGAAGCCCACAGGTGCCACAGCAAAGCTTCTGCTCAATTATAGCCTGGCCTCTTCCCAGGGCAGAGGTTAGCAGACACAGAGGTGCACTTTCCAATTCAAATAGGGTGCAAATTCTGGAGGACGAGGCTCCCTGCTTGCAGCCCAGGGCCGGAGAGCAGCACTGCCCACTGCTCCAATGACATGTCCCTCTCCAAGCCTCCTAGGCACATAGTTTTCATCTTCCTGCTAAGAAAACCAGTGAAACTGGCCATCACCAGCAGTGGGGTAGGCCAGCAACACACAACCCAATGTGCTGGACTGAGATCCACCATAGGTATTTATCTTACTAGAGGTCTTTGAAACAGACTCCATCATTAACCCTGAAATAAGGGGGATGGGCACTGGACTGTCACACACACAGTTTTGCACTAATCACAACCGAGTCAACACCTCTGCAGCTTTAAACCCTTACATCTCTTCAGCAATTAACAGAAACCCTGTCAAGGAAAGAACCTAGAGAAAGAAGGAAGAAAGGGCAGGATGACGTGACTGCAGGGATTCAGTGAGGGTGAAGAAGCAGCTAGTTTAAAACTGCAAAAAAATCACAATGATGCCAGTAACATCCTTCAAAGCCATAAGAACTGAACTGAAAAGCGCAGGCCAACACCGCAAATCTAGTGTGTCTGACTACAGCCTATCTGCCCCAAAATCTACATGCATGAACTCCAGGAGAGTTGTCCTCTTAACAGCGACTGTTCATAAGAGTCCCATCACTGACATACACTCCTGCTGTGGTGGAGTGGTCCTGCAAGTCCAACACCTCCCATTAAGTATGTGGCAGCAGAGGGAAAGGGAAAGCAGCAGAATTTCTTCAGGCCCAGCCATCCCCAAACAGGGCTGATCCTCTCCAGATGTTCATGGCCATCATCTCCTCCAATTCATACCTACAAACTTTCTCATCCTCTCCTGCAAAGTGGCTCCTAGTAACCACTGCCAGGTGACCACACAGCACTCCACTACTGAATAAACAGATCTATTTCCCACAAGTAAATACAAAAGTTTATACCTTGCAGGTTCAGCTGGGCATTAGTGACACTCCAGCAGCTTTTCTGCCAGCACAGCTATGTCATTTAGGGTGTGATAAACTGGCGTGTCAGTGCCAATGTAAGTGCCCCTGTTTATTTTCCTCTGGTGGTGAGGAGGCAGGAGCTAGGCCTGGACTGTGGAACAAGTTATATTAGCAAGAATATGCTTCTGTAGATAAGTAACATCCAAAGCAGTAGCTCATGAAAAAGACACGAGCTACACAGGTACATGTAGCTCTTCTTCCTATCACTACTCGAGGACAAATCCCCCTACCCCAGCCCAGGAGCATTTTTCTGTCTGTTTACACAAGCTGAAGTGAAGCGCCAGTCAGAAACTGGATTTCTTCCCACCAGCAAGGCTGGGGGCATGCAGCAAGGTGCTGCCCTTCCCACAGCCAGCACCAGGCAGGACACTCGCCCCAGCAGCCATGGGCTGCCAAGCCCCTGGTGTTGACCGCAGCAACTAAAAGAAGCACAGTAAATCCTATCTGCCCTCGTGCTGGGCAACCTGACGGTGGTTTTGTCTTCTTAGTTTAGACACAGGCTAGGGCAATAGTAATTAGAGTCACAACAAAGTTTGAGTGATGAAACCTGCAGCTCCTAGGCAAGCGCTGAAGGCGTGCTGCTCAGCTACAGCTCCGGAGCTGAACTCCCTTACATACCAGGGACTAACACCATAGAAAAGTTACATGATACTGATTTGACACATCCCATGTAGGAAAATATAGTAACCACACAAGTTGAAGTGGGTTTGTATGAAAATACAGTTGGGTCCACTCAAGGGGTTTTACCAAGGGAATGGTTCCAAACAGAAAGAAAACACACTCCACAGGTCCCAGCACTGTAATTCTGGATCAGACCATATCTTTTAAGAAACCCCACAAGAAGGATTTCCACTTTCTTGCATTAATTTTTGCTCTAAACCATTAAGATATAAAACTGCTATCAAGCCTCAGATTTTAGAGGAGCTGAAGAATCCCAGAACATAAGCAACTTTCCAAATTCATCCAGCAATAACTAGCACCTCCAGTAGCAATTTCACAGCTGGTACAATGCAGCTGAGACCAATCTGCCCTCCTAACGATTACCTCTTTAAAAAAAAAAAAGCATACAGCAATCACACCCAACCCAAGGAAGAACTGGAAAAGGCCTGGTGTGGGACAAAGTTTCCAAAAAGGAAGGGGGTTGGGACATTTTAACACCCAGGTCTACAAATCAAGCAGCAGCACGGGCCTACTCATTCCCACAATCTATAGAATTAAGCAAAGACTTAATAAAGTTTCTCATCCAAGACCCAGCTTCGGTCCTTGGACTGACATTTCACCAGGCCAGGACAGCACAAAACATCTCTCTCAAGGTTTCTGCACCAGAACTGCAGCCCCCCAGCAGCACCCAAGGCACACCACCACCGTTAGCCCAAACTCTTCCTTGGCCCTCCTTTCCTAGTGCAATCATGAAGCAAAACATAGCAGAGTTCTTAGAAATGAGATGGGTTTTGGAGGATAGACTCA
This sequence comes from Zapornia atra, assembly GCA_013400835.1. Taxonomy (NCBI): domain Eukaryota; kingdom Metazoa; phylum Chordata; class Aves; order Gruiformes; family Rallidae; genus Zapornia; species Zapornia atra. The sequence continues at coordinate 90,532 of VZTU01000479.1, forward strand.
AGACCCGGCCTAGGTACAAACTTGTCTCTAAAAGCAAATTATTAGACTATTTAAAAGAGCAATCTTGACTTACCTACAAAACTATCAAGTTTACGTTTAAACAGCATATATGTGTTTAATTCTATTCCTGATACATTTTTAATTGCACAGTTTCACGAAGAAGTGCCTAAGCAATCTAGAACACGTGTTCTGGATTATTTTTCAAGATTACTTCATAAATTAAAAAAGTTTCTTCTCCTTCCACAAAGGAGGAAAAGAAAAAAACCAAAACCAAACAACAAACCTTCAGAGAATAAACCCTAGAAGTATTATTAAAAGTTCTCTTTCCATTTCAGCACACATCCTTCTCTTTATTCTACACCCCTTGTCCCTGGGAACAGAAAGCTTTGGGCTATAAATCAAGCTAAGACCAGGTAGCCAGGCTCAGCATCGACTCTCTCCTGAAGTCCTGCGCCCTCCCAGCTAGCTGAGGAATCCTGCTAAAAATATATATATATAAAAATAATAATATATATATA
>VZTU01000479.1:91874-141972 GCA_013400835.1 Zapornia atra
GGGGGCGGGCCGATGCTCGGCCTGCCTGGGTGTGCCGAGCGGGGCGGGAGGGGAGGGGAGGATGCGCGGCGCTGGGATGCGCGGCCGCCCGCAGGGTGCACGGCGCTGCACGGGCTGCTGGAGACAAAGGAGAGGCGCACAGACAGACAGACAGCCAAGACAGACACACACACCCCCCTCTGCCTCGCCTCCCGCTGCCAGGATCGGGACGGAAGGAGGAAACCTCCATCCCTGGGGAGGAAGAAGGCACCGAGCAAACTTCAGGATTTCAAGCGAGGCCCCTGCTGCGGCAGAACGAGCGCTGGGATGAGACAGGATACACAAGGAGAGCCAGCTTCCAGAGTTGCTGGCGTTCTGGCCTCACACTGCTCCCCGGGCAGGCACCCCCTTTTCTGCTTGCTCCCCCATTTCCAGCCCAACTCAATGTCCTGACCCACTACTGGGGTTTCCAATAAAATACCCTCCCTGCAGTGTGAAGTGTTACTCATCGGCCAAGCAGGGACCTGTTCTGGATCCAAAGGTCACATAGGGCCAGCACCTGAACACGGATGCTGCCTTAGCCCTCGAGAGCTTGCAGCTGAGGGTCAAGACACACAGGCCTGAATATGAGTGCCAAGAATTAAAGTTCCAACTGGATTTATGGGCCTGTTTTCAGGGGAAATCCTGATTCCATTCAAGTTGTTAGGCTTTTGCCTCTGGCTCCTACGCCCACAACAGAGAATTAAACATGAAATTAGGTATTTGCATGTGCTGAGCAACCAAGAAGCCATAAAGAAGCACATCTAATGGTCCTTGCATCAGGAATTTTGCCAAACTAGTTTCAGCTCTATTCCCTGGTCTGAATTACCACATGGCCACACAAACACCTTGGGCAGCCCAGGAGAAGAGGTAGAAGCTGGCACAGGAGCAAGCGGCAATGCTGCCTTATGGCCGCTCGCAACCCTTGTGACACTGTGATCTAACAAGGCCTGGTTGTTCAAGTTTAAGTAACAAAATACAGTCAAATTGTACATACACATTCACAGGCGACTGCTGATAAAACCAAGTGAATCATCTAATTATGTCCCTTTCCTTATTTTGAATACCTTAAATATCCATTTCTTGTTTGTAATCCTGTCCTCTCACCAATTCAAGCTCAAATTATGGGTACATGATGGTGCTCTCCCAATACTGCTCACCCGTGATGCCAGGAGCAAAGTGTTTACTTGGAAAACATGATGGAGCTCTCCAGAATACGATCAGTTATGTTCAGCCTGTCTCCTCAGGTTTATTGTGTTTGTACACAACTGAGAGCAGGAGCAGATGAAAGCTAAGGCACGAAAGGCATGTGCCTAAGGCCTTGGCTTTTGGAATCACAAGGCAATATCAGAATCCAATGTTTTCTGGAGCAGAGAGGAAAGGGGGGGGGGGATGCATTTCTCACTACAGGCCTACAAAGGAGAGCTTTAAACTATGAAGCAAGGATAACGGACACAATTACAGCAGTTTGTGGTTCGATTATGCACTTGGCCTCTAGCAGACACAGGAGAACAGACATCTGGAAGGAAGATGCCTGGTCCCACACCTGACCATGGGCAGACCAGGTCTCCACCGGCCCGTGCTGATTCCATGCAAGGCTCCGCGTAACCTAGCTCATGCTCATTCACCCCCTCCAGCCTCCTGGCTCCATAAATCCAGAGAGGAGAAAAAAATAACTTGTGACATCCCCCAAGGACAATCCACCAGTCACACCACAGCGAAATGTCATTCACAGCAAATTAAATCATGACACAGATCATACTCCTCTCATCTGCGACGCACACTCGCGCTCTCACTGCTTGCATTAGGCTATCTGGGCTGCGGCAGGTCACTGAGCGTAGCCCGTATCAGAGCTCGCTCCTCCGCCAGCCCTGCCGCTGGAGAGCGTGTTCCACTCTGCCGCTTGTGATGGCAACACAATTGACAAATGAGCTCCAATTACCAGGCCGGCGTTAGGAGTGAAGACACACATGCCAAGATGATCTCGGAATGATTTCCAAATGCAGGTAAACTTTGCCGAGTTGGTGTTTAAAGAAATCGTATAGGATATGATAGAGCGAACTGGGAATCAGTAAGGGGGAAAACAACACAATAAAATAAACTTTTCTGATTGTAATTGCTCTCCAAAACTCTCATCTTGTACAAGAGCAGCTAACCATTCAAAGAAATATTTAATACACAGAAAGAACTATTAAGAGAGTATTTTCCAGCTCAATTCTTTCAGCTTGCCTACACTAGAGAACACTAAATTAAGACAAAAGTGAGCAACCCTTGTGTGAACAGCAGACATTTGACTAGCCCAGTGCAGTTTACATCAAGCTTAGAAAACAAAACAAGCAGCAGTGACCCTAGTCCTGCCCGTACTGCTATGACCGTGTCCACACTTCAGCTTTGTGTGATATAATTCAGTAATAAATAACATCCTTAATTAAACTGCTGAATGAACCTTAGTGAAAACTGCATGAAAACAGACAGTACCTTCTATTCTGAACTGTTGCTTTGATTGCACCTCACCTGAAGTCGCATATAAGTCTCATCAATATCATAATCTTCTCCACAGAAACCAATTATGTTGTCACAAACCGAGACAATAACCTCAAGCGAAGAATAAACAGCAGGAGCAGATGAGTGCCAAAGAACCAGATTTTATTCTCATGCAAATATCCTTAAGTAGTAAAACCAAGATGGGGAGGAAGACTACAACCCCTGCGCTGCACTTGCTTGGTCCTGAGCATCTCTGGTATCAAGAGACTGCAGCTGCTGCTCCCAGCGCTAAACAGGATCGGTGTTCTCCTATTAACACTGGGGTTTATGATTCTGATTCTCAAGATGAGAATACAGTTTTTAATGCAGTTCAAACATGCCTTCGATTTACCCTTCCTTTGAAACTTTTATGAATTTTATAGAATATTATACATAGCTGGTACTAGAAAAACAAAAATATATGTGGAAAACAATTGGAAAAAACAACCTCAAACTAGTTTATGTGCAAGTCCTCGAGAAAAGCTCTTGCGATCGGAGCTGCCACTGCTGCGTTCTGGAGGCCAGCACATATGGTTTTGAAAAGGAAACCCACTGAGATGTTTATGAATCATGATTCTTGACCTGTATCAGCATAAGAGTTACCCAATAGCTTGCTAAGGTTCATTGTTTTGGTGAAAGTGTCCATTCAGATGAAGTATGATCTCAGTGGTTGGGCCTGGGCAAATTTCATGACACTTTTTGCAGTATTTCAGTCATTCTCACCACTAGCAGTGACACTCTGACAACCTAAATACCCACCTAGTAGTATCAGGATCTTACTACTTCCTACTATCTATTTTATCTGAACTATGACATTAGTCATTGGATACACTGAGTATCCATCCTAATCTCTTAATAAACCATCTGATTGATCTACCTTAGATCATATAAAGTAACTCAAGACAAAATCATATATTGATTGCTCCCTCCACGTAATTGCCTACTGCACGTACTTTCCTGAAGCAGTATCCAACACAGGAAAAGAAAGGCAGCAAGAGTTGCAGGATGATCTCTTCAAGGCTGACAACCATAGACTATTACAGCACAGTAGAGGGGTAGCATGAGCCCAGGCAGAGCGTGCTGGTCTCACTACACTAGCCTTAAAAGCAGAAACACTTCCCCCCCCAACTCCCAAACACCTTGTCATGTTAAAAATATAAAGAAGACTGCAGAGTAGTAAACATTTTCGTCTAGCACACAAGACATGATCTTGGGCACCTGCTGATAAATAACAGAGGCCTTCTATCTTCACTGCATCAAATCTGTAGAAACAACAAAATTGAACAGTTCATGAGATCTGGGTCTATTAAATTTCCTCTCTAGAGGAAGAGCTGTGGCGTGATAGGGACTGTCCCCTGGGAAATGAGGGAAATCCTACCATGCTTCCCTCTTCCACAGTTCCTCACACCACAGTGTGTTCCCGCAGCACAGCTTGTGCCTCCGAGAGCCACGTTCTGTCAGCAAACGCAAGAACTGGTGACATAGGCTCCAAAGAAGATAAGAAGTGACTGCGATGTTGGGAAGGAACATGCAAATAGAGGTGGCTGCTAGCTGGAAGGGTGGATGAACCAGAATACGGAACCTGCTTTACCATACGTGGCTCAGAGCGCTCCGACACAGCACAGGATGTGCTGAGAGGGTCCATCATGCCCAACAGCTGGGTAGTGGCTTTAAAATCCAGAGACCAAAGCCAAACATTTAGAGACAAACACATGGTGCACCGAAATGTCAGCGCAGTGTATCTCATGAGAGCTCAGGTGCTCAGCTGTCACCTACAAACCTGATATGGCACTGTAGGGAAACATCCAGGACAACCAACCAAACCATGCCAGACTAACTCCTAGAGTGGCTTTGCTTTTATCAAACCTCCTCTGTTTCTTTTGTTAGATTTGCTAAGAGGAAAGCACTTCTGTACCTCTTCTATCTGGTCTACTAGTGCCTGCAGGAAAGTCATGAAGTTGAAACAAGACCTCATTTATATTCTCAGCAGACTTTCATTTCAGTGTGCTGTGGAACTACGAAGAAGCCATCTTGTCAGGGACAGAACATACAATTAAATTTTGTTCTGAAAAGTGCAGGCAGGATTAATGTCCATAATTGTGCAGCATGTACTGTGGAATGACAGATGCCTTCCCCATTGCTCTGCTGGTGTGCTTCGATCCAGAAAGAAAACTATTACATCTCAGATAGGTAACTCAAAGTGTGAATGGTTTCAGTGCCAGGGTGGGGGAGAGCACGAGGATGCTGGAATACTTACACTGGGTTCAAACCATAGCTTTCTGTGTGGTTTTGTTGGCCAACTCAGCACTGAACATAGTCATGTTCCTGGTGATGAAATTTGAGGCCAGTCAACTCATTTCACGTACACCATCTATGAAAAAGGCCTTAAGACCAAAGTAGTTTCCATCAGCACTTTTACTGTCATGAAAGAAAGAGAAAGCTGCTGTCTCCAGAAACGGCAGTCAAGACATATTTGGGAGAAACTCACATTACTGAATATTCATGCTTCCAGTAAAAGAATGACAATGGGGAAGAATCCATAAATCTAGTACAATACTTGGAGCACAACAGTTTGAAAAGGGAGATGTCTGTTCATTTTTTTTCCCAATCCATTTGAATTTCTACTCCGAGTCCAAAATGGCTCTAATTTACCTGTTTGATGTATTAATCACATAAAGCCATTGGTCAGATTTTCAAAGCAAGTGGCTGAGAGTTGATAAGAAGGGAAAATATTAAGTCAAAGATGGAAGATTAAGAAGGTGCTCATTCAAGTCCTTGCTATTTATAATTACTCCCTGAAGGGACACAATATTTCAAGTACAGCCTCTCGAGGTGAGAAATAATCTGTCAAGTCACCAGGCAAAGCTTTTAGAAAAATACTGAAGCGATATACAGCGAAGCTCTTTGGGCACGTTATGTATGATACACGTACACCAAACCCCGAAACTCCTCTGCCCTGCATGGAGTTACCACAGAAATGAATTTGTCTTGAGAACTAATGTTTGGAAGAGACTGAAGCAGTGCTCTGAAAAATAAACTAGTCAAGCAAGGAGCTGACTTCCTCAGCAGCACTGCCCCAGGAAAGCTTGACAGAAACTCCCAGTAGCTTCAGCAGCTCTTACCCCTTTGCACAGTACCAAAAGAAGGCTCTGGTTCTGCTGCGTCAGGTTTTTTCCCCCGCTCCGCTCCCAAGCGTATTTAGCAGGGAAATGCCTTTGTCTGTATGTGTTCAGCTACTGTGGGAAGTCCCTTTTACAAAAAATTAAATAAAATAAAATAAATCCCCCAAACCTCAACTATGTGGTTTTGTTTCTTAATGGATTTGTCAGGAGGCAGAACCAGGCTATCTTTCTGAATAAACTTTGGCGCTTTCCTACCACATGGCATGTACCATCCCTGCAGTGTAAAGAACAGAAATTATTCAAAATTATTTAAATCGCTGATTCCAATCACAGTGTAAATCAGTAAAGAGAAAAACAAATTTAAATTGATTTTAATACTCATTTTCTTTTGTACTTAAGTTATTTTCTGGAAGCTAAATTATTAGCATCTGATAGCTACCAAGAAATGTCTGATTTGCAGTGGATGATGAACTTTATAATCAGGACTTTTTATCAACAAAAAGACTTCACAATACACACATATTTGTATATGCAAATCTTCCTGCAGACTATTGGCATTTAAAATTGTTGTTGACACCAAGCAGAGTTCAGGCAGTGCTGTGTGAGATCACTTCAAACACCTTTAAGCTGGTGCCTGGCAAGGACAAAATGTGATAGTTTAAATCCCCTTTATGCTCCTGAGCCACTTTCAGTGACTGAGGTAAAACTTATTTGAATCTCAGCCAGAAAAATACATCTCACAACAACTTACACACAACTCTATTGCTGCCTTTCATTTTTTTCCTCTTTCCCAGATTTTTTCCTGCACTGTAAGGACTCCAATTTTTAATTCTTAAGTGCTTTTTTTCCCTAATTGTCAGCATTTGCTTTTTAATACGTTCCTATCCCCGAAGGAAGTACCCAGAATAGATCTCCGAGGACTGGTCTGTCTCAGGAAATTTGGCAGAGTTTTCCCACCGCTACTACAAGGAATGTTGCTTTCCTGGTGGGAGCCCCCGGGCAGGCTCCTGAAACTGATGCTGTTTTGATGTTGTGCCATTTCTACGTGCTCAGATCTGTTTCAGACACCACTCTGGTTAAAACACTAATTGTTGTAACGAGTACTTCAGTGCTCTTGCTACTATGGTGGAGCTGGCCTAGTGATAGGTATGGTAGGAATTCTTAGTAAGCAAGCAAGTAAAAACTGGAAGTATTTATTCAAAGGAATGTTCTTTGTCCACCTAGCACCTCCTTCCCCTGAATGTAAAGAAAAACCTGATGTAAAACAAAGCTCAACACTTCTGAAAAGACAATTGGTTTCAAGTTTATCAAGACTCTTGAATTTATGCTTCCCTCCCAATTTCTCCATACACTCAAATTTATTGTGTCCACTAATTCTGAGTCCATTTACTCAGTATTTCTCAAGTTTGATCCCATGCACAACATTGCATTTATGTTCATAAAATCGAAGCCATACATAAAGGAACTCTATTACTAAACACTGTTAGATCTTTTTCCTGTCCCAGCGTTTTTAACGTGAAATACCATGAAAAGGGAAAAAGGATCCTTGCTGGAAAATGGCAGCAGACACACAGATGTGCCCAAGAACCTCGATGGGCTCCAGATGTAGAGAGGGTGACTAAAACCACTGCCTTTTATTATTTAAAATACAAGTTATTTCTAAGAGTCTAACACCTTTGTCATCACAGCTGTCTACTGTTTTTCTTGTCTGCTGTTTAGCTCAGGCTACAAACCACATTCAGAAATCGTATTTCCAGCCTAAATCTATTTACAGTATGTTTATACTCACTTGTTCTCATGCCAACATTGTCCATTAGCTTAAATAACTCTTCTCCTCCCCTGGTGTTTACACTCCCTGAAGTACTTACACAACAATCATCTCCCCCTTCAACTTTGTTGTGCCATGCTGAACAAGACACGTTCTTGAATACTGAATACTATATGTAGTTGTGGAGTCCCATATCCACCCTCATCTCAGAATTACCTATAGTGGAACTAGAATAGAGTCAGAAAAATGATCAAACATATGGTATGCTTTGTGTACCAGAAAAAATGGAACTTACTAGTTTTTTTCAGCTTGGAAGTAGGGGAAAAAAAGACGAAAAAAAGGGACTGACAAGCAGTAAGAGACATTTAAAAAAAAAATCATTCACAGCACTAAGCAGGTGAACAGAGACCTCATTCAAATTTCTCAAAATGCACGATACAGAGGGCATGAAGTGTATTTATGATATGAAGGCACTGATCTTAAACAACATAAGGAAGTACTTATCTACACAGAGCTTTATTAACTGCAGGGGATGCTGCTACAGGATGCCACGGAGATCAAAAAGATCAACAGGTTCCACAAATGATTAGGTAAATTCACAGAGGGGGAAAGAAAAATAAAATCCACTGGGGACACTAAACACAAAAGATGAAGATACAATCTTCTCGCTTAACTGGGAAGATAAGCAAAGGAAAGATGGCTGTATGTCTGCTTTGTTCTTACGACTCTCTTAAAAGCTGTGACTGTCCACCACCAGAAAGAAGACATCTCACTACAAGGATTGTCTGGGCTGATGGAGAATGCTTACTATTGTAAGTAGCTCAGTCTTCCTTCAATCATAGTAACCAGCTTTTGCTCTGCCTCTCGCAGATTAGTTCTTACCAGTTAATCCTTCTTTTTCACATACGTGGATGTTATCTGTACAGTTTTGAAAAAAAAAGATTTCTAGTAAAAATAATAGGTTAAAAAATAAACTGCTGTGAGACAGAACTCGCTAATGATTGGAATCAGATGCTGCCCACGGTAACAGGAAAGTAGAGGCAAAACCCCAGAAGGTCCCTTTCAACCCTGTGCCCACCCACTGCCACCCCCCAACCCGAAAAACAACAGCAAAAAACCAGCTTGAGAGATATCCTCTCTTTTTTTTAACAATCACTTTTTCTTCCTAGTTCTCAAGCACTGATATAGAGCTACAAACATTATTTGCATTGCCAATTGCAGGGTAGGATGTTTTTTTAAATAAAACCCCCATAATCCAATTAAATTTTCAGTTTGTGGCCTTAACTAATTAATAGTATGCCTTTAAATAAGAATATTACTGTTTCATTATTATGCTTCTCAAGTATCTTCCTTTAAAATCAACAGGTAAAAAGCACATGGGAAAAGCGTACGCACGAGCATCAGAACAGCAGCCACACATTGCGGCTTTGTTAACCAGCCACTGACAAATTACAGCTTCATCTCCTGCTCACAGTCAGACCTATATATTATTTGGACACCTGCTATCATTACAAATGCAGCGGCTTTAGGTTTGTGCCAGGTAAGAGAGATGAGAATATGGCTCACAGTCTGCATTACTTACTCTTCCCAAGAAGAGGGTCCAAGCATATTTTAGCTCTTTATAGCTGCTCTTCATAGACAACTAAAGATCTTTATCACAGTAAAAACAGAAGGCACTGCCACAGAGTGTAATTACATGCTACTATAGTTGACTGTTGTCTTCCAGAAATAGGAAATGGCTTGTAAAACGCGCGGTTTCTGCTTGGGCCACACTCTCGAGTTCCCTAAATAAAATGCTGCCCATAACCCTGTGTGGATAAAATGGTACCATAGGGCTGGGCAAATCTGGAGAGCTGGCTTTAAGATTCAGCTTGATGGCAGCCAGCTTTCAGCACCAGCAACTCACGACATGTCACCACTGCGGAAAATCAGGTTTAGGTGTAGCTCTCTTTTCACACCACCCAGAAGTTCATTTCCTAGGGATGGGGAAGGAGTTGGTTTCTTAGGATAATTTCTCACTCCAATCAGTTACGAACCCAAAACTATGAGGCACTTTTTCCTTCCAGACAACAAACCACCATGACAAAAAAACCCCAGAAATAATGTTCAGCCAGCACGGCACCAAGCAAGGACAACGTACTGTTACACACATCCTGACAAAGGAACAGGGATGGGGTTTACATACCCCCAGCTGTGTCTGTTCTCAGCAGCCAGCTGGGAAAAATGTGCTCCTGGGTCTGAAGGTACGAAAACTGTCAGTCAGCCATCAGGAGAAAGAGGTTTCAAATATCCACTCGGTCCCACATTCCTGATTCCTCAAAGAGGCCTAAATTAGGAGCGCTGTATGTATCTTAGGAGCCTTGGCAAAGGCAAATATTTTGGTAAATGAAGCATTATCAGAGATGACTGTCCACTCTTACTCCACAGTGAAAAGGAAAAGGCAGGTTCTTGCTGCTCCTCATGAGCATTTGCCAAAAAAAAAAAAAAAAGCAAAGAAAAAAAAAACGAGCTGACTGTAATTATTGTGCTAATTAATTATCAATAAATTCTAAAAAGCACAAAAGACTCAAAAAAGCTCCATAAAAATGAGTAAATACGATCTGGATGCAGTGCCCATGAATCATACGCCATTTCCCTTTTACCACAAAATAATAATTCGTACATTTCACCACATATTTTCCTATGAACCTTTCTGCAGAAGGTGTCACAGGTCTTTCTAAACATTAATCTGACCTCACAGCCCTCCAGGAATGGGAAGCAGCATCTCCATGAGTACAGAGGGGCCAAGAGAGCAGAGCAGTGCCAGCTGCCTCACACCACACAAGGAGGCTGCAGCAGAGCTGGGAGCAGGGTACAGGCCTCAGCCTCCCATTTTGTACACTAACCACAAGATCATCAAATATCACACATTTATTTTATTGCCTCGCAAAAACAGTCTTGCTCATTACTTCTATGCATCTTCTGAGTAACTTTGTTGTTTTTTTAAACTGACAGCTCCAAATGCCTTTAGCCAAGATAGAGAGGAGCAATGCAGTGCAATGGGGACACAACACATGGAGGGGTCTTCCACCAACTTCGTTAAGCATCCTGCCCATTACACCTTATCCACTGTGAGCTGTAATTTAAGGTGAGTGAACATGTTTCTGCTCTAAGCCCCAGAATTTCACAGTCTTCAAGCAAGCTTTTTGCAGCACAGAACCGTGCACGCTGTTGACATGTCACACTAACAACACATAGAAGAAACTGTGACTCAATTTTAAAGGGAAAGACTATCTGTTGCTTCTAAAATAATTCAGATTATTAAAGGCATGGTCTTTCAAAAGCAAATAAAATAATTAAGCTTGCCCTTCCATAGCCTGGGTTTAGTTCAAGCCATTCCCTTGTCCCTGCTCGACGGATCTTTCACTCCTCTGCCCTACACTTTCCTCACTCCATCCCTTTTCAGTACTTGCCTCTCCTCATCCTGCTCTCGCCATTTCTAGTCTCTTCCCCTCCTTTCTTTACAGCAATTTCCATTTTCTTTGAAATGTTTTGGCATTTAATGCTGGCTTTATTCTTCCTTCTCCATCTGCTGCTCTTGTCTTTCTAAATCTCTTCTGAAGCCTTCTCTTGGGAGAAAGCAAGAGCCACATTTTCCATTTATTGCCTCCTCTTTCTGGATTTCAGTTCCCTTCTTTTTCTTTATGGACTTGGAATCGGACAACCCTCCTCTCCCTGGAAGAAGACAGACCAGCTACAATGTCTTCTTACCAGCCCCGCAGTAGCTGGCACCATGCTGCTTGGATCCTGATACTCCATTTACACACCAGTAGTATCTCTGGAAAGGCACTGTCAAGTGTTTGGCATTTCTCCTATATACTACAAGAGCAGTACTACAGAAAGCAAAATTACTCGGAGGTTTTACTCCCCTGCCTTGTGCTCAATATTCACAGAATCTTGTGGCCATGGAGACTTGCTCCACCAGCTACAATCCAATTTTAAAGGGAGTTTCCCCCTCCCTAAGGGTTTTCTTCTCTGTAAAATCTTCTATTTCATTATCAGGATTTACAGGGAACAAAGGAGAAACCCACGCTTAACTACCAACACTGCCTTTATACAAATCTCCCCTATATTGTCTTTCCAACATATTTTAATTCGGGATGCAAAGGTTCAACCCTAAGATGCGTCTCCCTAGCCTGTTCACTTGGCCTTGGTTCCCAGACAAGGGAAATCACTGTGACAAGTACGTCGCCAACAAGAGACTCCTTTTGGGAAACATTCAGCCATATCTGCATGTGGACCTTTTAACTACAAGGATAGACATAACACAAACTGATCACAGACTAAGCACAGTAAATACGAAGAGGATGCTGAAGCAATTTCTCCTGTTAGTTGTTTTTTGTTTATTTCCAAGCTTCAGTCCAAAGCCTGACTTTCAGTGAAAGTTTTCCTGGTATTTGCAATTAGCTGATGCATTGAGGGGTTTGGTACTGTACCTCAGCACTGGGAATGATGTCTTCTGAAAGTTTTTGCTTTCAGAAACATTAAAGGAAAATAAGCACCAAAAAGTTTTTTAAAAACCCAAACCCTTGCAGCCAGCAAGATGGGTTTTTGCAAAGAGGGCTGAGATTTAAGTCACAAAAAATACCAATCTTTCACACTTACAGCGATGTTGCCAAAGCACAGAAATAAAATATCAGAAATGAACCATTTCTCATGGATTCCAAAATAAAGTGAACATCAGGAAACACCAAAGCTTAAAAAAAAAGCCACGAAACATCAAGATCCTCACTTTTACCACAAGCTCCAAAGATAAAGCACAAGAGCCAGTTGTTTCTTAGAATTGTTTTATACATGTCCAACACCAGCCTTCCTCTGGTCACTGAGATTTGGCTTTATTCAATGCCTAGAGAGCGCTCGCCTGATGAATGAACAGTAGCTACCAAAGCCACAGAGAATCCGACACCTATTCCTCTCGAGGTTTTCCACTGTTATTTTTAAACAAATAATTGTTTGAAACACAAAGCATATTCCTGTGGATTGATTACAGTCAAAAAGGGAAATACGTATTTAACAAGATATAACTGATCTGAAACATGAAACCAGCTAAAATGTAAAAAGAAACCAAGGAGGCACACAGTATGTTCATTCTGCCCCCTCTCCTCGGGGGAGAACATCAGTTTGATGTTCATGGTCTCCTCCCTCCCATCTGAAACCAGCAAATTCTCAGGACTACAAGCGAGTTTCTGCAAAGCCACAAGTGCACTGGCACAAAGAGTGAGAACAGGGAAAAGAATTCACTCCTTTAATTATTTGAAAGTTATTTACAATGATAACAACAACAACAGATTTGCAGATAGGAGCCTGATTTCAGCTGACTGACCCTTTCAGCATTTCTAAAGAAATTATGTATTATAAAACTAATCCAGTGAAAAATGAAAGTAAAAATAGAAGCGATGAGACATCTTCTAAATAAGCAAAGCTGCTTTTACAGCATGCTGAATAACTGGAATGTGGTAAACATACCACTGTTATAAATAACATCCAGCCTTTTGACATTATTCTTTAGTTAATTATTTCAAACTCTTCATAAGCATTAATGAAGCAAGCCTCATGGTTCTCCTGCAAAGGGAAGAGAATCACCCTGATATACAGGAGGAAAAATGAAGATATAGGGATGGAAAACAACCCTCTGAAGGTACAGTGGCACACCTGTACAGAGGCTTCTGGAGATGTCATAGTGTAAGAGAAAAATACATCTTCTCATCAAGATCAGAGCGCTTTTAAGTGACTGGTTTGTAGGATTGACACATCATTTAATTTTACACAAAATGTTGCATCACCATTTTTAGATTTAACCATGCCTAGTAAGCGACCAAGACATATCAAAGTGTCATACCGATAAGTAAAGCCCAAACAAATTCTTTTAAAATGGAAACTAACAATTTCTCCCTGCTGAGGCACTTTAATGGTCTGCTTCAACACCTAATCAGAAAACCATTAAAAATAACATTTTATGTTGAAAATGCTAGCAGCTGCTGAAGTATCCCAGACAGCACTGTCAGATTAGAGACAAATAAGCACCAAGACCTAGCACGACAATGGTTAGTAAGTAATTGTGTCTCGTTACCTTTGTGGTCTTCTTGGGCCAGCTGACCACAGGGACACCCGAAATGGCAAGATTTTGGTCATCATCAGCATGTTCCTTCAGTATGTTCTGTTGCAAATGAAAAGGCCTTTATTAACCAGAGAAATGCTTCTCCAACTTAAGAGTGCAGAGACGTACAGAAGACAATACTCGACTCTGACGAAAAGTAGAGTGAGATCTGTTGACTCGTTACATCTCTACAAGCTGCTTTTGCTTCCAAGCTTCCAATTCACACTGAAATGCTCGCACCTGTCATTAAGAGCCACCATGCTCTTAATGTCTTGCAAAGCAGACAGCAAAATCAGCCATGAACCACCTCAGATATTACAGACTTCTTTAAAACTGGTGTGTCCAAGAAGACTGGTAGTTTTCCATTGGTATCAACTGGATACGAGTATTACCTCTCCTAAACTCCTGCTCACTAAACCTCAACCATCACCAGTCACCACAACCAACACTTTTTCTCCTAATGAAGTCTACAAAAGACTCTAGGAAGCATCTAGACTCCACCACCGTTATTTGTACAGTCACAGGGCATCAAGCATGTGATCCAGAGCAGTCCTCAGATGCCCAAACATTTGGGGAAGACAAGAGACAGAAGCGTGCACTGCAACCTTTCATCCTTACACGTGTAGCAATTCAAGAGCAGCATTGTTTCCACCGACCTGCCTTCCACACCGATGGGCAGGCTGGAGCTGTTGTCATCTAGTTCATGTGATCAGGTAAGGCATTCAGATTCCTGAGTATTCACTAGGAAAGGATCTGACTCTGGACAGTAGAACAGTATGGGAAAAAAATTGGTCTCCTCTCCCTTCCACCCCCACCAAATATTTTTGCTTTGATGTGCCATCCCAGAAATCTCATGAGTGGGTTGCACCAGCTTACACAGCTTCTACCACTGTGAATCACTCCCATGACCATACAACTCAACACAGGGGTGGGGAAGAACTCAGATTTCTAACCGTACTCAGTTGTACAGTTAGGAAAAGTCCACACTTGCTTCCCATGACTCTCCAAGTACTCCTAACCTATCTACAAAGCATTGTGTTTGGATTCAGGTAGCAACAAAGTAAAACAAAAATCAAGTCGGAAGGAGGATTCTGTCATGCTGCTGAGAACTGAAGCCCAAATAAGCGCTAACAGATTAAGGGGAAAAATAAAACAAACAAGAACTGCAGGTTGGAAATCACCTTGTAATAGAGCTTAGGAGATAACCCCAGACAGTGCAGTTCAACAGTACTGCTCCCCAGTATAACGACTTCTTGAAAAAAGCTTAATTAGACAACAGTTGGCACAACACTCTCATCCCCAGTGTAGAGCTTTAATGATTAGAAGGCTCACACACACTAGAAAGGAACTTAAAATACAGTAATTGTTGTAATAGGAAGTGCGCTTGGAATTCATCTGTAATCATCCAACTAAAGCTGGGAGTACGACAGCGTGTTCTAGGCCCCAGGAGCCCGAGCAGGCAGATGAGCATCTCAACTAGGGTATGGGCGAGCATCCCTGGGGCTGGCTTTCTGTCCCTGGAGCTCTGGCAACCTGCTGGATTCAGCTCAATTCTCCAGTCTGTGCTTAAGACACTTTTACTAACAGTCACCACAGCACCAGCATAGTGCTGCTGCTTCAGATGCCATCACACCAGTAAGGCCGTTCCTGATACCGGTTAGTCCTAAAGCAGCGCCAATGACCAAAATTAGCAATACCAGTATGGGCCCAGTTTCATCTGCCTGGCACTGTGGCTGCACTTAGGAGCTTGCACGGGCACAGCCTGGCTGGTTAGGAGCAGAACCCAGCTTGCCCCAGCCTGACTGCAATGCAGAGCTTCAGCTGAACGTTTTTGGAGTGAAACAGTGAGCAATTTCTATATACAAACCAGTCATCAGGAAGTTGAGCGCAGCCTCAGCAAGTTTGCCATTGACACTAAGCTGTGTGGTGGGCACCCTGGAGAAAAAACAATGTCATCCAGAGGGACCTGGGCAGGCTAGAGAAGTGGGACTGTGCGAACCCCATGAGAGCACAACAAGGCTGAGTGCAAGGTCCTGCATATGGGTTGGGGCAGTGCCAAGTACAATGGCAGGCTGGGCAGAGAAGGGACTGAGAGTGGCGCTGAGGGTGGTTAAGCGATCATCTCTTTTCTCATGTTCTTTTTACTTTGAGAGTGATCACTGCATTAACTGAACTGTGACCACATTCTGAAAGTTAGCTTTGAATCCTGAAAATGGAGAGGCCTTTTGTATTCTCATAGCAAAGCCAACATTCTCCAGAACAAGGCGGCAGCTTGAGAGCCATATAAACAAACGACAAATTAATCCCTCTTTACTTTGCTACTCTCAGATTTGAAGGCTTGTAAGGCAGAAAACCTTAACATTTCCACTAACGACTGTCAGAGACTCTCAGTTCAATAGAAAGCAGAGTATATTCCAAGAACTTGGCAGGATAACAAGGTTTCTTGTTATCGTATCTATCACGTGAAAATATTACCCAGGAAGAAATGTAAAACTATAGCAGTTTATCATCTCAGCCAGCTGAAAACAATGGATGTCTGAGCAGCAGAACTACAACTGAGCCCCAGTTGCACTGACTGTCGTGTCAGGTGTCGGTGCACAACAGGCGGGAGGACAACTTCTGCTCACCTGCTTAACACAAAAAAGATAAAGAAAAGCCATGGGGCTCCAGTTAAGACAAACAACGTGATGCTCACCCAGCACAAGGCTGCCTGATTCATTACACTTGAAGGCTGCAGTGACAACAGCAGGTATGAAGGAAAGAAACTGATTAAGTATGTAAGGATTCAGCTTAGCCATTAATTTCAAAAGCACAGCAAGGAGTGACTCCCCTGAAATGCATTCAGTAAAGGGAGTTTTTTTCCTGTCATCAGAATGAGAAGGGGGTAAGATGTCTTGGCAAGAAAAAGTAAGAACATATTTCAGTAGATATCATCTGTCTTGCACAAGAATCTTCTCCTGCTGCCAAGGAGCTGCAGATATTTGACAAACTCTGTTCTTCAAACTGAGTTTCTTCTGCCCTAATGGACTTCCACAGTCCCTCTGAAGAGCAGCAACATTTTTGCTTTGAAGTGGGGAAGGTCTGTGGCATTATTAGGAGGCAGATCTCACAATCCTCTTCCCCAACAGCAACAAAGGAATTACAATCCTGCTAGTAACACAACAGAAATGTGTGCTGGAATCAGAAGCTGCATACAGACAAGTATCGCTGGCAGAGTCTTTAATGTGGGGGACAGACTATTGCAATCAAAGGTCTGTTCAGCTTTACCTGTCCTGTGATGTGGAGTACAAACTACACCATGGAGTTAAGACAGCTACCTTTCTATTCTCTTCTTCATGTGTTAAGTCCATCCCAACTGCATCTTTAGTAGACGGACATACCATTTGGTAGCTGAGTGTGAAGTGGAGAAGCCACATGATGAAACTTCTCATCGCCAGAGTCTCCATTTAAGTAAAATTACTTCCCAGGGATTTTTCTCCCTCCTCCCTCTCTTCCTCATCCAATCAGTGTAGGCACTCTTCTAACAATTTGGCCAGCACTTAAGTTTTCAATTGGGCACAGGAGTTGTTGCACTGTTTCCTATTTCATTTCAGGGTATGTAAATATGGAAATCAAGGTATGGCTGCAGGCTGCATGTGCCTCCCACAGTAATACCAAAAGTAGGGATGTGGGGGCAAGGGCCACAGCATCTTCTGGCTCTTCACTCTGCTACAGCTACACCACAGATTCTCCCATCCTTCCGCAACTCAGGTCTGCTGAGCAGACCTGGGTACAACAGTTTCCCCTCCTGTTTGCTGCACATACAGCTCACACAGAGCCCAGCTGCAGACATTTGGATCCAAAGAGTATTGGGTCTCCTCGGCCGATTGTTCAGATGCCATCTGATAAGGACTGAACGCTGCTGTTGGTAATCGCTGTTTGGAGGCCTCCAAGAAACTCCTTTGGTGATGAACGCAGGTCTCATGCAATACAGTGCCCACAAAGCAGTGCTGCAGCCCACAAGAATTTAATTCCTCATTTGAGCTGAGGGAAGAACTGACCTGGTCCCCAAGCAAGGCCCACGTTGTGCTCTGCAAATAAGATTCCCTTGTGCTGCTGCACTCCATCGATCATGGTGATAAATGGGTTCTCAACCCGCAGAGGCACTGGCTTGGCACTGCTGGATTGCTGTGTCCCCACTAGATAGTCACAGCTAGTTAGGAGCTTAGATGACATGTAAGGAATTCACACAGGTTTAGTTTAAGTTTTCAGCCTCCCTTCTCATAAGGAAAACAAACTACTTCAAAGAGTCTCGCCTACCTGACATTAAATAGCTGTAATTGTATTTACCAGTAAGAGCAGTAAACCAGTTGCCCATCCTTTACTGTATTCTTGCTCAGATGGGAAAGCAGGGATTCTTTGAGAGTTACCCTGATGTGTGTGAAACTTCACATCACTGAATAAAATGGGGGGGGTTCTCCAGTTTAACTATTCATATCCTGTATACTGAAAACAATTATCTTACTGAAGCACAAAGACTGACTTCAAAGTCATACAGAAAAGTTCGCAATGATTTCATCATGAAATAAAACTGCTACAATAAACACAGATTTGTTTTCTTCAGGAAGAAACTTACTTAAAATTTTTTTATAGGATGTGTTATTGAAATATCACATGCCTGAAATTCAGGTTGCCCATGAAGTAAACCTTGTGAACGCAGCCGACTGCAGTCGCAGCACGTATGATCTGCACAGCTTTTGCTGCGGGATTTCTGCCTCCATTCAGTCACACAGATGACTGGTGCTCTGGGTATTCCTAAGGGTGAGGTAGAGGTGCCAGGCTTCAGCTCACTCTACTGCTAATGCTGTCAGAAAAATCCCCACAGGATTTTGTCTACAAGTTGGAAAACTAGCAGCAAAGTAAGAAGGAATATGATTTTGTGGTCAAGGAGATAAATACCATTCTGACAAAAAAAAAAAAAAGAGGACTGTATTTCTTCTTCTTCTGCCATTATGTGACACAGCAAATTTTAAAAATCAAGTTTCCACAGGCACTTGCAAATTTGATGTTGCTACCCTTCCTCCCAGCCCATTTGGGATCTGGATGCTGAAGGTCAGAACTTCTGCTCTGCAAAAATGTTAAGCAGTGGCAGTTTCAGTATCACTATAATGGTCTTTTATATAAATACTGCAAACTTTTCTGAAAATCACACCTGCAGCACACAAAACCAATGCCCAAAATTACGGTCACTTTTGTCTTCATCTCTTTGCACCCCAGCTCCCTACCTGTGAACCAGAGATACCGCAGCTCATCGATCGCTCCATGTGAAGGGCATGGTTACTGCGGCGAGGAGGAGCACTGGGAACCCCAAGGGAGCATTCACCTCCCTGGGTTCAGCTGAGGACCCAAGCAGCTTGTCACACCTCACACACACCGAGGAGCAAGGATGGAGCAAAATACAGAACTGCCACATTCTGCACATCAAGTGACACATGGGTACATGAGATCTGTGTGCACAGGGCTGGAATCAGTCTCTTGGCAGCTTTTCCAGCAGCATGCTCTGTCCTCAGAGGGCAGAAGCCCTAAACATGCACCTGTACACTTCTGTAAAATTTATTTTTTTTTAAAGCCAACTGAATAAAATAAGCTTCACACTTTCACATGACAAGGAGATAGGATGCTTTTACACCCAGGGTCCCAACAGGAGATAGGAATGGGATGCACCTCATCAGTGGCTGCCTTGGATAAGCAGCTGATGAGCAAACAGAAGGCCTGTGTGGAGGCAGAGTCCTGGACTCCACTCCTGACATCAGAGGAGGTGTACTCAAGTGACTATTGATGTGAGCTAAACTTCCCCAAACTAACCCAATTCCTTCAGAGCACCTAGCAAGAGTATTTTATGCAACCCTAGGGAGAGTTGTAGAGGGAACAGAATATATTGGGTTTAATTAATTTACACTGTACGGACTGTGGGCCACTATTATAAGAGAGATGGGTAAGAAAGTTCTTTAACACTTCTCTAGACATGGTTCAGGAAAATGTTTGAGCAAGCATCCCTTTAAAAAGTCTTATTCTGACTAATCAGTCCCAGGCTTGCCAAACATAGAGGCGATTCTAGAGAAAACAATTCTGCATCATACATGTTGTTTAGATGTGGTCACAGGCTCTTTAACCAGCAGAGAACCATAAATACCCAGATGTTGGGCTACATCCTGATGGTTACAGTGTGTGCTGGCAAGGAGAGAAAGTTGAGAAGCAGGCAGTTATCAAAGGAGATGGAACATCAAGACTGCAACTCTGCAAGATGCACAAAATAAACTCACTACTAGTTAAAGCACAGTATCACCAAAAAGAGCACCATGTGGGCCTTTTTCTTAAATGTCCATGTGCAGCTCTCCATGTCCGTAGCTAGTGAATCCACTGCTCTGAAGAGGAATAAGGAAGCACATACTCCTACATGGTGCTTTCAACCAGATTCACATATGGTATGACATCTTGTGATGTCTCACAGTGCACTGGAGTATGTCATCAGAAGAGCATGCACGGTCATGTTCTGAACATCTGCACCATTTATGATGTGTTGTACCTCTTTCTGGGATTTCAAGAAGGGATAGTTTATTTTTAAGGAAACTCTGTTTATGCATCAAGCTGGGAAAAGTAACACACCATTCTTTTCCTTTCACCACAAATTCAAATCCTGGTCTTGAAGCTTCATTTTGACTTCTGATTAGAAGACAACTGATCACAAAGTATCTACAACCAGGGCTTTGATATCCAAAGTGGACACACTTGCCCAAAGTGGCTGATTTTGCAAGAAGAGACTTTCTGAGCTCTTGTGGTTTACCAAACCGAGTGTCACACATCACACTTCCCAGGCTCCAAGATTGTGGAATATGGTTCCACCATACACTGTGTATTCAGCCCTCTTTAACTGGCTTTGGAGCCTTTTCTAAGCAGCTGTTACACTACTTGCACTAAAAAGCACAGGCTCCCCTTTTACCACATAAATACAGATTCTTCCCCTCAGACTGTACTTACACAGCTCCCGTGCACAGGACACGTGCAGCTGAAGAACCAAGCTGTACACAGAGGCAGTACAAAGCTAGCAGTCTAAACAGAAAACCACCAATCAATACTCACAGTTCCACAACAGGCCAAATTGCCGTGGTACCAGACCTGTGGAGGACAGGCTGCCAAATTCAGCCTTATTTGACAAGTCCCAGGAAAATGACAAGGGTATGCTGCTACGGGGTTTGTTAAACACATTAACTAATGTGCTTGTTTTATCCAATGTGAAAACAAGACACAGAAAAGTTAATCAGGTCATCCACAGGGATGCCACAATCAGAGGCGGGGCTGAGACTAGAAGGAGCAAGGTCATGCTGGTCTTCAGGAGGAATTTATCCCTAAGTCAGGTGAGTTACCACTTCTATATACTAAACCTCTAAAGAGAAGTTCTGTCACTAGTGAGCATTAACTCCTCACATTATCTCCAAAACCAGTATATTGTACCAGTGGAGAATAATTATCAACCTATAGAGGGCAATGGAGGAAAAGAAAATGAAAAAGGTGAAAGGGAAAAAAAGCACAGCTGAAAACATTCGACAGTGTATCTCCAGAATTACAATAGAGAGTTTACATTCTGTATGTGTTCCTTAATCAGATCTACTCCAGAAAGCCAACAGACCAAAAAAAGGCAGATTAAGACTAAAAACAGACTTTTTGAGGTATAATATTTATACATGGGACCTAAGTGCTGAACTACAAGAGGACCTAAACTTCTGGCCACTGCTGTGACAGCCAGGAAGGACTGTGCCAAGTAAATCAGCCTGCAAACAGCCATCTCCCCAGAGCAGAGAGAGCTTTTGTGAGAGGCATCGTTTCCCTCTCTGTAGAGTAGCAGGCTGGTCACTACACACATTCTGCCATCCCTCTGCGTAGAACTTTGCCTTCTGACCTCCTGCAGTCTTCTATACCCACAGAATACAGTTTGTGTACATCAGCAAGCTATCACACCCACCTTCATGTCCTCTAGGAGAGCCTGCGGATCTTCAATGCCTTCTGGAACACACTTCTTGTTCTCTGGGAGAGATTCAAGCTTTTCTACCAGGGCTTTTAAACCCTTGAGTTCAAATTCTGTGAGGTGAGTCCATTTGGTTGAAACTTCTGTAGCTGGAGACCCCGTTGGTGTTTTGGGATAGTCCGTAGGGGTCGTTGATTTTACGCTGTCATCTGACTCATTAGACAAAGTTCTTTTTAGGTATCTCATTACTGTGGCTTTTTGTTTTCTTCCTGCACCCTCCTTCCCTTCTGAGTGTGTGCTGTTGGGTGAGGAGGAGCCATCCACCAAGGATTTGGAGTTCTTGTCCAAGCTGTCATCCTTCTCCTCCCGGATATGGGCATCACAAGATTCTTCATCCATGTCTAACCACGAATCTGATGAATAGCTGTCTGTGCTGCGTTTTCTTTTTGCATCTGGAAGTTAGAAAAAGTATGCTGATATTTCACCCAACAGAATTCATAGCTTAAACACTTCCCTACTGGGGGGGGTAGGTGCTGCTTATTTAACAGCACACTAGATAATGCCCAGTAAATATGTAACAGGAATGGACTTTANTTAATGCTGGTTTTCATTAACATCTACTCAGTTCAAATGACTGGGAAACATTTAGGGGAAAATTATGCTTTCTTCAAAGCTTCAGACCTCCATGCCTTCAATTAAGAGTAGGCAGAGCTCTTAAGTCACACACAATTAATTTTCCCACAAATCCAAAAGAAACTAGATTCAGCAGCCTTACAGCTTTAAGAGGAGAGTTAGCGCTGAAAGAGAAGGAGGGAAATGATGGGAGAAAGCACGTTAAAATGCTGTACATCATCATTTTTCCAGGAACTCTGCTCAGCACAAAATCAACTCCTCAATACTCTCCTTCTTTGCAAAGAACTGTTGTTAAATCAAGAACTGCCACTTGTTACTGCATGAATACTTACTGCTCTTCTGAGACAGAGGATTACAATATGCTTATTTTACAGGCAAGAAACCCAAACATGCTCAGAAACAAACTGTCACAGAGCTGCATGATACTTTTTTTCTTAGTGCTGTCCTGGATACACTCTGGGTACTTCTCAGGAAAACTGAAAGGCAAGTTTCCCAGTCTGAAGAACTACTAACCTTAGATTTATACTGCTACCCCCTAAAACTCCCAACTGTTACCCAACTCTATGCAATCAAGGAGTGAAAGCCATGTAGAAAACTACTGGCCAAGGTGCCCTACAGCATACATATTTTCTTATTTATTAAGACAGAATTTCCTTTAGAAAGTGAATGCAGGCTAGCACCAGCAGGAACTTCTGTGGAAAATGCAGTTAATGCTGGCAACACCCAGTGAAGTCAATGTGAATTTTAATACTGGCTGAAATGAGCAGGAGATCAAGCTGCAAACAAAAATGCTCTGCAAAGGAAACAGAAGCTGTACAGAAGAAGTGAGTGAACAATTCATGAGAAGTTCCTTTCACAGCTTTTATGCTTTGCAGTGCAGTAGCTCTGGACTAGGACAATATGAATCATGCTTAAGGAAGGATTAAATGGACATTAAAGAAAAAGCTCAGCATCCGGTTCGTAACAGCAAGATTCAAAACAAATGCCCAAGTCCAGTTCCAGGCTGGCAAGTTCCTTGCCTTCTGCACAGCCTATACCACCTCCTTGCAAGACACACTGAGATTACTCGTCAGCTGGGTAACAAAGGCACAAGATGTGGGGGCAAAGTAACTGTGGGAGGGCGGCCTGCACTTAGCTGTGCTTAGCTTGGCAGTTTCTGGAAGAACCCTGTCAGGCCAGGTGCAGATCTGTGTGTTGGTGCCTGAGAGGTACAAGTGGGGCACCTGATACTTCTCACGGCAAGTGAGATGTTGCTGTGGTGTCTGCCCAAGTGAGCATCTCTGTCCTGTCTATTCCCACAGTCACCTCTGCATTTTTCTTCAGAACCAAATGGCCATAAAATTACTCCTGACAGACACGTGTAAGCTGAAATGCCTGTGAGAAGCTGGCAGTCACAACAAATACCAGGTACCAGCAAGGCTGGTCACAGCTAAGTTCAGCTCCATCCACACTGCAGGCTACCTTCCTCTCTGCATCCCTCCAAAAAAGCTTCACCATGAAGTAGTACAGCACAGTTTGTGTGCTAGGTGGTGGCACGCTACACTCCAATGCAACTCCTACTCTCTGGTCTGTGCAATACACCCCCATGCTTCTCTTAGAAAAACAAACAGGATTAGAAAAGATCTTAAATCATAACACCAGAACAGTTAAAAAACACTAGGTTATCCAACTTGCATTTAACACGGTTTCCTTTGTCCACAGCAGCCAGCACACTTACCCACCTCAAAGGGCTATATAATCAGCTTATGTCATTCTCCCATTTTACAGCTGAGGAAACAGATGCTTGGGAGAAAGCAGGATTTGCTCATTGTCACACATGAAATCTAGGGCAAAACCAGGAATCACAATCCAGGCTCGTGGATCCAGGGCTGGTGCCCCTTCTCTAAGGCTCGCTGCCTTGCTGAGCCATTCTGCCACTGTCTGAAGCACAGAAGCCCCGTCTAGATGGGAGAAGATGCCAGTGACAAACTCAGAAGATGAAAGCACGTACACATTGCTATGCTACTGATACAGTGTGGTTAACAGAAACCAGTATAAAGCCACACAAAGAAAATGATGTGTCTGCCTTCCTGGGCTGTGGCTCTGGTGAACAGGAACTAATGGCTGTAACTGGGGCAAATCGTGAGCGTAGATAAGGCGTAAAGAAAAAGAGGGAGATCATGTTATGGAGATGTGAATAATTTACTCCAAGTAAAGTGGTGCTAAGAGAAAACAGCCTTTAGGAGAGATCTCCACTTTCTGTCTCTTACAACCTGTGGAAATGAAAGCAAGCAAGGAGTGGAAGCCCACCACATGCTGGGGGCCTATAGCCATCAGAAGCAAGCAGTGATCCCGTTCTTCCAGCTGCCCCTGCTTCCCTGCACACAGCAGGCACCAGTGTGCCAGCTACACCTGGGTAAGGACTCCCAAAACCCAATCTAAATGTCACCTCAAAACGAACCATCACCAACCAAGTGTCCTGTGGCTGGTTCTCAGCAAGCTGGGCTAACGTGATGCCTGAGCTAAACTTATCTTTGGGGACAGGGCTTGCTAGTAACCTGGAGTGCATCCTTCTGTTTTGGAGCACTAGGGGATTTCGGTACTGCTGTGCCATCAGATTAAGGGTGGGCTGCTTTCAAAAGACAACAACTGTCTGCTACTGCTAACACAATAAAGAATTAAAAAATAGAGAAAGAAAGCACCAAGGGAATCAGTAATGAAAGGATGGCTTCAAGGTGAGGAAGGTTCAATTTTGTGTTGCCAAGTGTTTTGTTGCAATGCAACATGCCATGATTTTTATTTATTCGTTTTAATGAAAACAGGATCTGACAGAGTCACTGTGCTGTGAGCAGAGGCTTGACATAAGCATAATCTGCTTTTACTTTGTCAAGAAGTGCATGTTAAGCACTGTATTACCAGGCTTCCACTGACTTGGAGCTTTTTGATCTATAAAGTCTCTCCATGGAAAAGAGCTCCTGCTAAGTGCAAGTGTGGTTTCTTCTGAGCCAACGCACCAGCCAACACCAGGGCCAAACTCCAGGTCCAGAGTGGTTACCCAGCCGGGGCTCCTGTACCACTGACTGGACAAAGCCCTTCACCCCTCTCCATCTCCAAGCGAGTAAAACCAGCTCATACAAACCAGCCAGTGATACAACTCCATGAAGAGGAGCAGCAGCACAGGCTTGACCACAAGACAGAGAGCTAGAAATACTTCTGCTGGGGTTTTTTTCCCTATGGCAATTAACTTTCCTGTGGTTCTGGACAAATAACTTTCCCCACAGTTATCCACTTGTACAAGAAGGATAATTACACACAGTTACTCTCCTTGCTGAAAAGCAACTTCCTGTATTACAGAACTTAAAAGAAAGGGTGGGGGGTGAGCTGCAATTATGAAACCATTCTAAACTCTTTAGCACAGTCCAGTGAGTAGCACCTACTCTGCCATTCCCAGCTCCAAAACCTGACACTGTGACTTGGGAGCAGCAGTTCCTCCTGCTCTGATAAAGACAGCGATGACATTTTCATTAGCAGAAAAAAACCCGAGTGTTCTCCAAAGGAATCAGTGCTCAGAGACCTCCACACAGAAATCACTCTATGTAGTCTAGTACCTGTCTACCATAAGCAAATATGTTCCATCCCCTGAGAGAAGGGAGGGGAAGAAAAAAACCCAACCATGGCTCCCTTCACCATGCCAGAGGGTGTATTTTCTTCACCCATCAGGCTTAACATACTGTTAGAGCCATGCTGTTAAAATTTTAGCAATGGGAATCTTAAAAAGCCACAGGCTACACAGAAAGCACATTGCTGATAGCCCAGGATCTTCTCCCAGTTACTCTTTGTCAGCTCAGTCTCAAGATCCCTATCTCACTGAAGGTCAACTGTAGTTGAAAACATCCAGCACAGCTTCCTTTGTGATAACAGTAGAAGGAATGAAGACATAACAATCCCGAAACAGCGCCTGTTCAAATCTAGTAGGAAACCCAAACAGTAGCCCCTTCTGATTTCAGCCAGTGGGACAGATGTCACAGTGGAGAGGGACAAGGAAAAGAAAAAAAAAAAAGAGGAAGCAGGATTGTGAGCTTTTACAGCAGCCTGTGAGTGCTGCCATGTCATCGTTCCCCTGAGCCCTTCTGCAGAACAGCCCTGCAAAAGAACAGCCTCACACATGAACTAGGAGCCAACGGCCTGAAAACTCATTCTGAGCCTGAAGAATGGGAAAGGAAGCCACAGTCATCATCTTCCAACTCATTTTGAAGGGCAGAGACAGTTTTATTTAGGGAGTGGGAACACTCAAGGTTTTAGCCTTGCAAATACTGAGGGTTTTTTTTTTCCCCTGTCTGAAGTTTTATGAGTTGAGACATCTATAAAACAGAAGGACAGAGGAATAGAAGTTGCTAGTTCACAGCCATCAGGACAGAGGTATCACAACACAATCACAGCAATACAATTTCACGAGTAGGCAACGTTTTGAAAGAGTCACTCTGAATTTAGCAACCCTCATGTCAGAGCAAATACATACCATGTCCTGAGAACACAGACTGAAAAGCCTGAAGATATCCTTAAAACACAACTGCCAATGAACTCATCTCTCTGTGCTCTCCAAAGATGTTCTCTCTCACCATGGTAAGCTTTTTTGACATGTGGAAAGGATCTCTACTGATTCTATAAAAACTATCACCTTGTGAATCTGAGACACAATGCACAGCATCCTGTGGTCTCTCCAGTTGGTGTCCTCAACCAACAGTCAACTGTTGCACCTTAGATTCTGAAATCCAGAAGGACTATTCCATCAGAAGGTATACAAGAAAAGAAAGCAGTACAACTCAAGGGTGAAAAATAGCAAGCTCGAGCATCCAAAAGGAAAGGTAGAGAGCAGATATTTAGAAGGAATTATGTCAAGGAAATTATTTTTTAAAAATAGGGGAAAGATTAAGATCACTCAAGAGAAATTTCTGAAAAACGAATACAAGGATGTGAAGAATTCTTTTTCTTAAACCAAGGAGAACAGAAGACAATTAAATCTACTGAGGGGTCTGCAGAGAAGTGCTTTGTTTCATTACTCTTTAAGAAGAATAATGGGAGATTCTTCGTCAAGGGACACTCTCTCATGGGAAATCAAGAAATTGCTTGCAGATGAGAGAAGTCTCTAAGGAAGAGACAATTTAAGGACCTTAGCAGTTCTGAAGTAGAGCTTAAAACCAAAGCAGTGAGGTTTTGGAACACTGACCTCATTTGGATCTCCTGTCCCACAGCAGGTGAGCACCACAGGACAAACGTAATTCAAGGATTGAAGTTTGTAGGGATTTATTTGATTCAAGAGGCTGGACACTGAGACCAGTTAAAGGAAAAGACAAGCAAGTTATTTGAAACAGTATTACTCACACAGAACAAAGCAGCACAGCTTTGTAAAGGTAAATAAGGTCCTTTACTCCTTTGACTTTGACAAATACCAAAGTGAAAGATCTAGCAGATAAAAGTAGATCTGGGCTTCTTAATCACAATCTCCAGTTAAATAATCATTTTAAGGTTAAGGTTCTGCCAAGAAATAAAAAGCAAGTTTCTGGGGGGAAAGGAAAAGAAGTATACATCTGTCTCTCCCAGAGAGAAAGGCCCCAGATGCGATGTCGGAGATTTTATCAGCGTGCTAATACTCTGAAGTCAAGAGATAGCAGGCAGGTGGATGAACTACATGCTGTCACTGGATGGTACTTCAGTACGCTGAAAGTACCGATCCACTCAAGACAGCAACAGCAGCTAATGATCTGCCCAGCCAGACATTCCCAGCACCCACCTCGACTGGCACCCGCAGCAGGGCTGCAAGTCAGATCAGCTCATCAACCTGACCGATAACAAACACTCACTTTGCAGTCTGATCACCGAATGGACTCAGCTCACAGGGCAGCTGTACAATGCAGTTCATGAAACACATTGTGAGAACATGTTTCTCACAGTAGCTTGAAATGACCCAAGGACCATGCCCAAACATCAGCAAAACAGTTTGATATTCCTTTTCCAGCAGGCCAACTGAAGCCACCAGAGGAGACAAGACGCTGACCGTACCACCACCAAGCCACTTTCCAAACAGCCAGGCTCCTTTTCCTGATGCCTTTGTGGCTGGGACACTTTGGTCCTGCAAAACTATCCTTTTCCCTCCAGACTCTGGACATCTATGGCCTTTGGTGAGCTTTTGTATGATTTGAGGATCTCTCAGCTAGTAACTGGACTGAGGCACAATTCGAGGGGATCAAACCCTTATCAGTAACTACCGAGCTGGGGCGGAATTCACACCAGTGATTTAGCTGGGAAAGGTCCCATTTCAGTATCCTGAATCATCCACTCTCCACGTCTAACATGTTCTGAAATTACACCTCCGTAATCTGGTGAGGTGTAATTTCACCCCCACCCTGCCTGCAGGATGAGCCTCTTCCATGCCAGTGGTTTAGACACCAGGAGGTTGTTCCTTATTTTCCAAGGAATGCAGTTACCACTGAAGAGCTGATCCAAGGGGCTAATTCATCTTTTCCTCTAGGATGATCTTACAGAATGAGGTAAACTCCTCCACACAGAGTTCCTGCTTAACAGACCCTTCCGACCAGAGTCTCAGCGTGCAGAGAGACACAAAATGTGAAGCGCCCAAATCCCCAGTGACCCCAAGAAATTTTCCTGGCATACCTACATGGACTATTAGCTCCCTCAAGTTATTCTTGGTCAGTAAAACTGAGAGAGACATTTGCAAGTAACTTCTTCAATGCTTTCCCTAGGAATCATGCCAGCAGGTGATCACTGCCCCCTCTGCCCAGAACCTGGAGCAATTCTGGCCATGCCAGGCTCACTCCAGGTGGCATCTCAGGGAGCAGGAGGCACAGAAACACTTTAGTTCTCCTCCACAATTAACACACTCCAGTTAAGATTCAGCTGGGGCTTTTATACTTTCATCCATTCAGCATTTAAAAGCAGAGAGGTAACATGGCCTACTGTCTGCTGCCATTAAAGGAAGAGGGGAATGAGGGCAAGTCAACAAAGGAACATCTGGAGATGTCACACATTGGTGTAAAGCTCCCATCAGTGCCAGGGCAATGCCTCCCCACTCCAAGCACCTCTATACCTCTCCGCTGTGGTGCATTTTCAGCTACTGTGGCCAAGGTTTCTCTGACCTCCCTGCACTTAGGTTATAGATTGTGTAGATTTGTGTTGGAGTTTTCTTGGTTTTGTTATTCTGCAGAACTAGAAGCCAGTTACCAGAGAGATAAAAGGGAAGAGGAAGAAGTCAGGTTTAGTGACCATAATGTACTTGGTAAAAGAGACACTCTCTGAAAGGACTCAGTACCCATCCCACCAGAGCACATTTGCAACACACACGTCTGGCTACTGAGGTACTGCGCCAAACACGGCAGTAAATCCTCTTGGCAGATCATCTCAACACAAATGTTTCTAAAACCAAGGAGCAAAGACATCTGAAAATTATTTTTCTGGGATCCACTTGCTAAGGGAATGCTTCATTAACATAATTCAAAGTAGGTTGGTATTTCATGGAAATAAGCTTAAGAGTCAAAACCTTCCCCACCCCAAAATAAACAGTTTATTAAAATTTATACAGTTCTCTAATTCAATTTGTAATCTGCTTTGCAGAAACCAAAGCAGTGCCTAGTGCAAGGTGCTAGCATCGGCTCTGAATACGCACTCAAAGGATTCACTCACCAATTATCATTGATTCTTTCTGGTACTCTTTGCTGAGGTGGCAGCGCTGGGTCACACAGGACACATATCTCTCCAGAACATACCAGCACATTTCATAGTAGAAAGGATAACGGAATTTGGCATGCACCTGAAAGCAAGATCAAGACAGTCAGTCCATGGGGAAGGGGGAGAAGTTTGCAGTGCAAGGGCCAGTCATCATTCTCATCATGTTATCAAGAGCACAAACAGTATGCGGGAGGGGGATGGGAAGAGAGGGTGGGAGCAGAGCGAGGTGTATGCCTTCAGCATACAAAATGAGGAGACCGCCTGCCTGCCATGATAGCATCATTTCTTGGTTCACTAATTTGTATCCTCTTGGGGTGGTGGGAGAGGAAAGGGTTTGTGTTCTTGTGCAATCATGAAACTGATGGATGGCCCCTACGGTATTCTGCACCTACTGTATAAACACACAGGGCGGCCACATACAGATGTTAGGAACTAAAATTCAAGTTAAAAATAAAGGTGGGTTGTTTGGCTTTTTTTTAACTTCCTAAACACCATTACATGTTTTTTATCAAAACAGCAGCGTCACCTAAAATGAGGCAAGCAGGAAATACACCTTATTCAATTACAGTCTTCACAACAATTTGATAAACAAATGAACACACAACTTCTTCATTGCTGCTAAATACACATTAAAGGTGAAAATCCCTCATGTGCTTTACACTTAATATTTTGGTAAGCAAGTTAGTTTTTGCCACAAACAGAAGAGAAAAGCAGGGTTTTGACAAAAGACCCCACCAAACTGTGCACTTTTTCTTAAACCTCAGACCTGTTGTTCTCACACAAAAAGCCTACTCTCCAACACTCTTATTTCTGAGGTTATTTCAGATTCTAAAGAAAACTAAGTGGGTTTCCTTCCTTTCCAGCATAGTTTTCTATGTGAGGTCACTGTACCAAAGAAGAATCTGGGAAGCTCCTAAAATGCAAGAAAATGCAGCGATTTGCTGTGATTTGATCAAAAGGAATGCCACCCATCTTGCATGCACTTGTACTCACACTGTACACTTCTTTCTCCTGGTGGCACAGAAATTCCCACTTTGCAGGCTTGCTTGCATGCACGCACTGCACTGAGATTACAGGGACTGCTTAAAGGTATTCCACTCATTTTAACCACTCCCCTAGCCAAGAGGTGTCCACCCACCTTTAACTGGACTGCACCAGAATGGAGCACTACCTTTAAAACCCCTTTTCAAAACACAAAACCCAAACACCACCCCGGGTCACCCAAAACCCAGCGAAGTCTCAATACGACCGCTAAGCCAGCACCTGGAAACTCAGCTTCAGCCCTGCGAAGCAGGCACTGCCCAAACACCTGCCTGATGATCTGAGCACTGAGTGCATCAAGGACTCACTAGAACACCTGGATTTGAAGCAGGCACTGCCAAAATACCTGCCTGGTGATCTGAGTGCATTAAGGACTCACTAGAATGCCTGGATTTGAAGTAGGCACTGCCCGAATACCTGCCTGGTGATCTGAGTGCATTAAGGACTCACTAGAATGCCTGGATTTGAAAGCCTTCCCCAAGGTGGACAGTCAAAGAACTCGTCTCTCTTCGCAGGGCAGAGGAAATGCAAACACTTTTAGCAGTAAACCCAAATGGAATGAAGGGAAAATATACCAGATTGTCCCACTAAATGTATCGCAGTGCAGGATTTTAAATCCTCATTGGCAATTCCCCAAAGTTAAGGCCTCAAACTCTACGCAAGTGCAGCTGGGCAAATCCCAACTGCAGGTTGCTATGGGTCAGGCATCCACTCACGCCACAATTTTTCAAATGTTCCCCCGTGTCATTGGATATAAAGCACATGTACCAAAACACACACACCCCCCCAAAAAAAAAAGAGGAGAAAAGAAAAAAAAAGCCAAAACCCAACCAACTTCTCCCTAAATGTGATGCCATTTAACCCCAGGGCCTTACTGCATCGGAGAATATTTTTGCTTTGGTTTAGTTATTTGTCATAAAGAAGAAATCGAGTCACTCATCACGATTACAGAACACAGGGGAAATTAGCCATGCTAAAATACTGCTAATAAAGGAACTCAAATTTTTCCAAGAGAGCACTGCAGGAAACAAAATTTGCAAAGAATTGACTTACAAACAGGAAGCCGCCTTCCACCCCTCAGCCTTCAAAAGGTTTTCAGCCACATGCCTGGGAATATTAAAGACATCATTGCTCAACATTTGTTGACAGATTCTGAGCTTCACCAAATTTAGTTGTTACCAATGTTAATTCAATGTGAAAGACAAGGCAGTAACGCATGCAGTGCTCCCATTATGTATATCAATCTTTAATATTCAATTTGAGTTCCTAATTGCCTCACTATCAATGCTCCAACCCACAGCAAATCCCTCCATGCCTCTCTAATTCGCTGTTTGTCCGAGAAGGCTCTGCTTTTACAAACCCTCAGAAGTAAAGAGCTACCATCTGTAGCAAGAGATACCGTGGAAAGATCTAGAGTTCCTTTCGCCAGTAAAGCAAGTCCAACAGTGCTTTGGCAATCATTTAAACTTTGCCTTATAATAGATGAGTATGCTTTTTATGCTATTCTTGGAGGTTTATTAATTATAATGGATGTGAACTGCATTACATACATGTCCAGATTTTTGCCACTGCACACTCTGGGTCAAACTCATGCAGGGAGAGGGGCAGGAATAATAGAAAGAAATCTGCAATTTTCTGTTAAAGTGTAATACCCGATACAGACACCGCCAGAGGACTAAATCCCCCACTAGCAGGGAAGTACACTAGATCATCTAATAGGCATTTCCAGCTCTAACTTCTGTGATTAATAATTTACAAGCCACCGAATAAATTTTTTAATTATTCCTGTACAGTGAGAAAAATCCTCTCTGGAATATGATGGTTTCTTCAGTTCAAAGTGAAATTATTTGAGAGACTCACATCCCCCTCCAAAAACAAACCAAAAAACTCTAAGCAAGTAAGGCACACATTTTCCTTAAAAAAGTGCTAAGTCTCTTCCATAACATCCACTAAAACCATTACAAACCCCACTTGTGTTTAATCAATCTAATCACAAGACTGAAAAACCAATTTATGATTATTTAGGAAGTAATTAATCTGTCCACTTAAAACGTTATTGTGCACCGCAGAACAAACCAGTAGCAGGCACCATCATCCGTGAGTGACCACCTTCTGTGTGTATTTTAAGTGCTTTTGTCCCTATCCATGTTCAACATGGTTAAATTTAGATGAGCTGGGAGTAAGTTTGACATATCCTTCCTCTACAGCAATAGAGAACTGCAACTCCCCTATGCCAGGATGAGGAATCTCTGCATGGCAGCCTGCTCTGCAGTTGCTCAAGCTGGTCTAGCAGAGAACCAAACAGCTTGCCCTATTTGACTAGCTGTTAATTGGCCTCTAAGAAAGCCAGGCTGCAAAATGAAAGTATCTAACAAACTGTAAGGCTGGAGAATATTTGTTTACCTCAATTGCACATTAAGAGATGTTTCCAACAATAGACACATTTTTTATTACTCCTTAAAACTATTTTTAAATGGCTATAGCCCTCTTAAAAAGTCTCCCAGGGATATGAGAAATTAAGCTAGAATAAGCATGACAAGTATATAAACCAGGCAATTTTATCAGGCTGTAAATCAGCATTACCGTTTCAACCATGTATTTATTCTTATCTGAGCTGCTAAGACAATAACAACTACACCTAGCATAGAAATGACTCCAAATATCAGCAAAGATGATTAAGCATTATATAGCAGGTTTAAACACAGTGAAACCTCCATAAAATTGCTCTGTGCAAAATGAAGGGGAGGGGGGGAAACACACCTGTATTACACCGTGATTTGAGCGTGGCAAATTACTTCGTCAATCACATAATGTAATTTACTTCTGTGCTATACACAATGGGAAGATCAATACTGATGAGAAACTCATTTGCAGTATGTTCACACTGGCAAATCTGTGTGAAGTACATACTGTACGGAGTCCGCTGTACCAGCCCAGTGTACGAATGCAATTACTTCAACAAAGAAATTACAAAATCTGATTGGGGAAGCAAATAAAGTAGTACACACAAGCACCCTGTTTTGAAAACATTTACCCCTTCAAGCTTCCTGTGTGGTATTTTTAGGTTTGGAGCATGTGTGTGTGTGTTATTATTTCTAAATAACAGTATCGATTTTCCTGCTTTTTATCAAACTTCTCCAGGTCTTATTTGCACGGCTTCTATTTTGTTTCTGTCTAGAAATTCTTGCTATTCTTCAACTGTTCACCCAGCATTGGTGAGGCTGCACCTGGAGTGCTGGGTCCAGTTTTGGGCTCCTCACCATAAGGAGGACATTGAGGTCCTCAAGTGAGTCCAGAAAAGGGCAACCAGGCTGAGAAGGGGCTGGAGGGCAAATCCTCTGAGGAGCGGCTGAGGGAGCTGGGGGTGTTCAGCCTGGAGAAGAGGAGGCTGAGGGGAGACCTTATCACCACCTACAACTACCTGACAGGAGGGTGCAAAGAGGTGGGCAATGGTCTCTCAGCCAGGTGACAGGAGATAGGACAAGGGGAAATGGCCTCAGGCTGTACAGGGCCGGGTCAGATCAGATGTTAGAAAAAAATGTACTGAAAGAGTTGTTGGGGCCTGGAACAGCCTGCCCAGGGAGGGGGCTGAGTCATAGACCCTGGGTGTGTTTAAAAAAAGGGTACATGAGGTACTTAGGGATATGGTTTAGCATAGGACAGGAACAGTTGGACTTGATGATCTTAAAGGTCTTTTCCAACCTTGTAATTCTGTTCTACAGCACACGTCTGAACACAGGTACATAACACGTTGCTGGGACACAGCAACATACAAGCACTGAAACTGCTGCTCCCAAGTCATGGAAATTCTGGGCTGTTGGCTTTGGTTAGTCTCCTACATATTTTTGGAGAGAAAATGATAAAGAACTACACAGACTCTGAAGAAAATCTAAACCAAAACTGATGAGAGTAAAGGTCTAATTTGGGACTTGCAAATGCTGCAGTATGCCTTTCCAAAAAACTGTGACAGGAGATTTTCAAGGAGGCAGATAGCCACCTTGCAGAACCTTCCCGCAGGACTGAGGTGCTGGTGATGTTTCAACGTTATTTCAGTGTAACTGGCTGGGAAGGTCCTAGAAGTTCCCAAAATAAACTGGACTGTTATGGGGAAATCTGCCTCCTGGTATAAAAGCTCAGGAGATCACAGCTCCCAGCTTCCCAAGGAGAAGGACTTGACATGAAGCACTACTGAGCAATTACAACTCCAGGTGTGTGATCCTGGGTTGCTCAAGTCCTGCGGGAACAAAATGTCAGTTCTACTACTACTTCATGAAAACTTCACCTTCCCCATAGACATCAATCAAAATACCTTGCTTCTGGCATGGATCCTTCCTCCCAGTCCTCACTTCATTCTCCACGCAAGCTGCTGTGCTACCATCCTTTCTGGCAACAGCACATCCTCCTCCTGAGCACCAGCAGCATATATATCCAGCACATATTGCGAGTCCTTACTTGCAGTCACTCTGAAAACCTTTCTGGGCCTCACACCTCTGTGGAGTGACAGTGAGCTCCTTCCTGCTCCTGCCACCATTAGCTTTTTCCTGTCCCAAGTCCCTTCAACTCTTCCTTAAGACACATTCTTCCCTTGGGACACCTCTTCAACGCCAGGCTAAACTCCACTCTGGTCTCTCTACCTCCAGTTCCGCTCTCTGCTTCATTCCCTCTGTTATAATTTCCCTAATTTCAGTTTTTCTCTTTATCTCTCTCCCACCAAGAATTATTTTTTCTCCTTAATATTCCTTCTCTTCATTAAAATCACTCCAGGAAACCAACTGCTCCTGTCACTGTTTTGCAATGTGAAGATCACCAGGCCTTGTACCTCCTCTGAAGTAAGGGAGCAGTCCTTTCCTAACACAACACTGGCAGAGACAGGTTGGGGAGAGGACACCCTTCCTCTTGCCAAGTCAAAAACGCGTTTTGAAACAATACGTATTTGCTTCAGGGCTGTGCACTTTCACTTCAAAGAGCACGATGTGGGGTAAAGGCCCACTCAGAGCGAGAATTGTGCTCTCTTGTCTAGGTGAACAAGAGTGAACTGTCCTGATGTCCACAACATACCATTTTAAGACTTTTTAGTGAAGAACTGTAATTTCCTACCATTTTGCCAGCCCAAATCTGCCACCACAGCTGGCACTGGTGCCAGTGGTTTAGCAGTGCTGTCTCGGCACAATGCCTCCAAACCTGTCAGCCACAAGAAGTCCCTGTCTGAATGTGCACATAAAACTGGTCCATTTTTGCATCAGAATGCTACAGCTGCTTATTTCTTACTAAAACTGTGGCACTTCCTTTGGATTCTGCTACCTTATGAATCTGCGAAGCAGATGATGACCAGATGTCCCATTTATTAATCAAGGATATAATTTTCACTCCCAACAAAGAGGCCACACAGTAACTTCCTCCAAGAGGCAATTCTCTCCCTCCATCAGGTAGATGCTACAGCCAGATGAGCATCACAACATTGAGATTAATGCCCCACCCAAGCTTTGTCTTGCACAGTATCACGTCACTGTAGAAGCAAATCCTGCAAAGCATACAAGATGTAGTTTCATATGCAACTTCCATGCAGCTTGGTCAATTCAGCTGTGGACAGCAGAACCATCCCAGTCCCACTAGTTCTCCAGGCTCTGATATCCATTCCAGGTGCGCACAGAGATGGGGAGTTACCAGAAGTACTGGTGTAAAGGTCTCTGAAGTGCAACATGGTTTTGTGCAAAAGGGAAGGTGTTTATGAATGTTTAACAAGCAGACAAAAGACACAGAAGGGATATGTCTGTGAGAAGTAGGGAAAAACAGATGAGAAAATCCCACTAAAAACATGTGAAAGTCTCATTACTTCATGTTTACCTCGTTTCAACAACTCTGACACGGAGATCCCGTCAGTTCTTGTATGTCAGAAGGGAACACGAGCGAGACTATGACAGATCATAGTCACAAGGAACTGTTCAGTTAAAAAGAGAATCAAGTATCCTTACCCTTGTTCTGTCCTCAATTTCATAGATGCGAAGCTGCATGGGAACATTAAAGCTATGCAGGATATTTCCACCAAACACCAGAGAATCTACTGGAGTATAAACCGCATGTATCCAGCCTAGAGAGGGAAAGCAAAGAACTGAGAATGCCTCATGCTATGTAGTATTACAGAGCAATTTTTTATCAAATTTTAACAACCCCACGAACCCCACTCTGCAGGGGATGAGAGGTTAAAGCAGTGAAAGGTAACATGGTATGCTCATAGTCACGCATTAAGACTAGTCATAGCAGAAGAACAGCATCTTATGATGTACAGTCTTACAACCCTCTGGAAACTAGGTTCTTCTATTTATTCACAGAGCAGTTACAGTGTTTACTGAGAACACGCAAGCTTGTGACTCAGCCACATCCATGACTAAGTAAATTCAGTCTGTTCAATACACTCAGCTCTCAGATGTACCTACTGGCACCTCCAGTAGGGTTGCAAGTCAAGTTAGTGGTGGTGAGCTAGGGCTGTGGAACTGGACCGAGTTACTCACACGAGCACCGGAGAATACATCTTCAGACGTCAAGAATTTCAAATTATTACCAGCCCTCCTTCAGAAGTGAAAGTTTCATATCCTATTATCAATTTCCTGAAGGAACTGAAAAATCTTTTTCATTGCAAGCCCCAAGTTTGGGGATTTATTGTTTCTAGTACTGGCGCTGATGAGACTGTTCTGACCCAGTCTGGCAAGCGACTGAATTAATTTCCCAGGGTCCAAAAGCAAGGGAAGAACTTACTATCCCAACTAAATCCCCAGCATAACAATTCAGGCCGCCACACGCCAGCTCTTCTGCTTCTGCGTTGTTTGCTTGGTATGTCAGCAGCTGAAGGACTGGCTACACAAGGCTGTAGCCTCTGATCTCCACAGTGAAAAAGGAATTGATCCTGCTAATGATCTGGGACCCACAGAGACTTGACGCTTTTTTTCCCCCTTCTTCTTTAATGAAAAGCATTACAATTTATAAACCAGCAGACAGCAAAGCAGCATAGGGGGCAGTCAATTTTCTCCTAACTGTGCAGTACTTTCCATTAAAGCTGTAGCAGCTTTCCTTCGCTTCAAGATCAGTGAGGGAGCAGGAAAATGCCATTCAGCTTGCAGCCACAAAAGCTCTCTTCCACAACAATCTTCAGACCATGAAGGCCTGCAAAAGCTGTGTCTGAGAAGTCCTTGAGCCACAGCAGATGGCAGAGCTGAGGCTTTCATTTAAGGGCATACTGGTAGGAGAGAGACAGAAAGAAGCAAAAGAAATCAGAACTAGAATTTTCTCCCTGGAAAAAAACAAGCTCATCACTCTGGATACATTTTCCTGAATTTCAGGATTACAGAATGGCTAAGGTTGGAAGGGATCTCTGGTCCAAGTCCCCTAGAGCCAGCTGCCCTGAACTAGGCCCAGATGGCTTTTCAGTATCTCCTTGGATGGAGACTCCACAAGCTCTTGGAGCAATCTGACCTGTTCCAGTGCTCAGTCAATATACAGGTCTGATCCCACAAGATCAACGTGACGCATATAAAATCACCAGTGGCTCATAGCTCTGGCAGCTCACAACCATCCCAACAAAGTTGCTCACAATGATCCAGCCCATTTTTTGTGAGTCCAACCACCTAGACAGGATTTTTTTTTCACGTAGTATTGCAACTACATACATCACCACCTTAAAAACTCTTCACAGTTTTAATAGTTTACCACCTCACATGAAATAAATCGGTCTGTAGTAACAGTAAACTACTGGAAAACTAAATGATCTTCCTTATCCTAGGCTTTGGGAAGGAAAAAAAGATCCAAGGTCAAGGAAGTCGGGGCTACTGCTTCCACTAGGTCATCAGAGGTTTATGTGGTTGGGGAAAGAATGGAAACCATGCGCTGAAGTACATCTGTTGCTGGGTCTCAAAGCCAACTTACTGGATCAGTGCTGAAACACAGGGTCAGTCTGCATGACAGTTCAGCTTAACTGTCAGATTTAGAGATGAACAAACTGAAGCTTGAAAAGTGCAAGGACCTGTCCATGGGCAGACAAGTGAGTGGTGCAAGGGGCAGGTCAGAAATGGCTAGTTACAGCAGAACACGTAAGCGTCCTCCCCACCACTTCCCACTGCAGTTCTCAGCACAGATCACCCAATGTACAAACTGGAGCTGGCAGATACAACAAGCTATTTTAATAACAGTATCATTCTAAATATAATTTGTTATCAAGTATTTACAACTTAAGTAAAAGCAGCAACTGACCTGAAACCTCACTTCCTAGTCCTTTACGAAAGGCAGAAAGAAGATATCCTTCACTTTATAAGAAATAAAATGAAATCACATCAATGCAGTTGTTCAAGTATTTCCTCTGTAAAAATTTCATGCTGGAGTGCAGTCAGTTTCTTCTGTCTTCTCTTCAGGTTTAAGTCTCATCACACCTTTCCTAACCTCTTGACTCTACCCCCACTAGATGCCAAGTGTCTTTGTGTTAATAACCTCTAGACTTCCTCAGTAGCAGTCCCAATGCTTTTGGGAGAAATGTGAAAGGATCTGTGGTTGGCTTGAGCCAGTGCTCCAACAAATGGTGTTCCAGACACGATGACAACAGAGAGATTAACAAACATGAATATAATTTTAATTATGTATCACTGAAGAGTTGATAGAGATGCAAACTAAAGTCTTCCCTAAAGTATCTGAGACAGCCTCTGGTTCTGTGGATAATGTATTTCATTCCCTAATTACATTTATAATCCAGGTCTAAACTCGTATTACAAACATTTAGTACCTTCAACTCCTAACTTTTAAAATAATTCAACACTAGGTCCTTCAAAAGGCATATATTTCTACTCACCAGAATGAAAATACTGCCTTTTACAACACAGTTCCCAATAACAAACCCCTGTAATAACAAAATGCTAAAATCCATCAAGGTCAGGAAAATAAAAAATAAACCAGAGACCAAGAAGGAAGCAGAAAATCATTAACTGTAATGTCCTTAGAAGCAAAGTTTCTACCCCTAGCCAAAGCAGAGTGTGGGATGATTTCCAGGCACAGCTCCGAGCTGGGTAAGGATGGTGCCTCTGTGGGTACCAGCTCTTCCTGGTTGAACAGCGTTGAGCTAGGCACACAGCGAGGTCCCCAGGAATCCTTCCATCTCCAGCAGTTCATGTGCTCCCATGTGCAGGATCCAGCTCACAGCCCCTCTGCCAGCTACAGGACACAGCCCTGACAGTGGAGTCACCTGCTCCCAAGATAGATTTTGACCACTCAGCTCTACAGCATTTTTCAGTCACACTGCATCCCAAAATAGTTTCGACTTGCCTGAGGAATGCACTTGCAATACAAAAACCGCAGAGACACAAGCACCAAGAGGTGTATTCCAGGGAGGCAGGACACCATGGGAAAGATCAGAACATAAAGAAATAAAATAAAGACCTGACAAGGCAGAAAAGCACAGAAGGTTGGTGTGAATGTTAAAAGGGGGTGAGGGAGGATCCCCAAATCTCCTGTTCTAGTATTAACAAGGCTGCATACAGAGGAAAACTGAGGAGGCCAGCACCAGACAAGTAGAGGAGGAAACAGTGAACAGTGAACAGAAATCAGGGAACAGTTTGCACGAGGGTAATACATTGTGGAAATGAGCTCTGAGAACAGATAAGCTTGGATGGCATGTTCAATTCATTCCCACAGCTTAGATACAAGCACAACTCAGAAATAAACTGAGGAGGATGAATGTTCATTGTCACTATTTGCAAGTGGTAACCATCTACTAAGCTTCCCAATTACTAAGAGTTTTTTAAGGAGGAAGACAGACGTCCAGAATAGGAGCATGCCACACGTGTGAGACAAGGACAGCCAAGGGGACTGCTGTAGAATCACCCAAACCAATACATCCCCCACCTGTCTCACCTTCGGCTCCGCCGCTGCTTTTTGCCAGAGGAAGTGACAGGTCTGTTGATGTGCATGTTCATGTCACTCCATGCTGGACAGCCTGTCATGTCTGCTCGTACATATCTGCATCTTTCAGGTCTCATAGCAGAAACTTCTCATGCAGCCCCCAGAACACAGCCCCCTCCAAAGCAAGCAGCACCTATTCTCTCCTTGGTGACCACTTGCTAGTGTTTACATAAACCCTGGTTCCACTGCACAACCCTGGCTGCTTCATGGGTTAGTGCAAGACAGGAGATAACATCTCTCCCCTTGGTAATACTCTCAAAACCTGTAATATTCTCAAAAAAGCGAAAGGGAAAGCAACACAGAATAATGCCATAAATTCCATTTTATCTTTAACACTAAAAAAACCCCAAAGCACTGGAGTAGTATCAGAACAAATGGATTAAGGACTGGAAAAGCCAGAAGTCAAGGGAATAAGAAACTGTTCATTTTTGGCTGAAAGGCACAAACAAAACCAAGCACCTGCTAAACATTATCTAAAGCTACAATTAAATCTTGTAGATGGGAGCCACACTGTGTGGGTTCATGGATTAGTCAGGAATTAGGAAACTCTTCCTCATGGGTGATGAGTTTCAAACCAGCCTGTGTGGACAGTGGTAGCAACCAAGTTTACAGGGAACCAGCCCATCTTTCCTTCTAGGCTGGACCCACAGGCTCAGCTAAATGGGGACAGACAGCTTTGGGTGTACAGACACTGCACACTCCCTGTTCACAACCCTCACCTCAAGCTCAACAAGAAAACCGTCTGCTTATTTTTGTTTCTGACGCTGATCTCTCTTATTTCAGTTCTTGGTGATGAGTGAGTATTTTTTCCTCCCCAAAACAATCCCAGTTTATGAAGCCAAGACAACACCAAGCAGGAATTCTATTTGGGAGGCTCAGAAACACTCTCAGCTGATTTACAGTTACGAATTATTCCACCACTCTTAAGATACACTTGAATATTTAGATGTTATCACCTCTAGTA
This sequence comes from Zapornia atra, assembly GCA_013400835.1. Classification (NCBI taxonomy): domain Eukaryota; kingdom Metazoa; phylum Chordata; class Aves; order Gruiformes; family Rallidae; genus Zapornia; species Zapornia atra. The sequence goes on from VZTU01000479.1 coordinate 133,740, forward strand.
AATCAAGAAGGTAAAATTAACAGTAACAAAAGCTTTTCTGAGCAGTTAAAAGAAAGATATGATCTCATTATCTTCTGAATTTTATAAAACAAGTATTATTAAACATTGCAGACTTGTTAGAAGATTTCAGGGGCCTGCAAATTCCTACTGTATCTTCAAGGATGCAATCATCCATCTGAGTAATAGTAAAAAAGAATATGAACTTCCAAAGCTATAGGGCAAACAGACTACTAGCTCAAAACCATGGTGCATCTGTTTCCATTAGCAGGTATTTTGCTTTGTGATACAGAATGCATAAAGGTTTTCCTGGAGTTTTAGAGCAATTTGGGGTGGAAAAGATGAAATACATGTCCAAAAAAGTGACTTAGGAGATAACCCAAGACCATGCACTGCCAGCAAATGAGGTGTTTTTTCTCTGCCCTCAAACGAAGAATGATTGCATCATAATAGTGCCCACAGCTAAATCAAGGAAATGCCATGTTTACATTTTAAAAGTAATGAAATTAGTAATTTTGCCCTGGTAGTACAAGTAATACAGCCACTCTCAATCTGACATCGTTTGGTAAGAACTAGGTGAAGCACTGCAGAGGAACCAAACTATAAACCCAACATTCTGCTGTCACCTTCTACCTGAAAGCAAACACTCAAGGCAAAAACTCTCATCTCTGATCCAATCTGATGATCTTCATCACTTGGTCCCTTAAGGTTCTGGGCAAGAAGCTTCCATGAATGTCAGCGGAAGCTCCCAAAATGGGAAAAGCAAACAGCAACCAAAAATAGCCAGGCAGCTATGCAGCCCTAGCACAACTCCCTGCAAAAAAATCACCAGCCAGGTTTTAGGAGCCTGACATTCTCCTTGATATAAAGGCCATATGTGACCTTCTGGCCCCATTACATAATAACTCATCAAATATTGACTAGTGTAGCAGAGGTGAGCTAAGACTGCATAAGAGGCAGAATCCTACCTATAACCATTGACACGGTACTTGAAGCACTTGGAATCCTTGCAAATAGCTGCCTGGAGTCTAGCACAGATCACCCCTTTCTGTCCACTTCCCAAAAAACGTTCATCCAAGAAAAGTCAGTATTTCTGCATCAGACTGGAAACAAGAACTCCAGAGCGCTCTCATGTTACCATCATAATCACCACAGACCAACGAGGATATTTTGTTAGACTGTGGCTCATTTTCCAGCTCTCAAGAAATTGAGAGAGATTGTAATGGCATGTTTCCATGTCAAAGGCCCCAGAGTGCACTGCACAGAACAGAAGAAAAATAAAGTAAAACAAACAGCTTACTCCTCAATGGAACACTGCCAACTCCAAGGTGGAACACAACTGTTATAAAATAGCATGCAGCAACACCAGTGAGGAGTCTGAACAGGACCCAGAAGAACAGTGTCCAGCTGACAGTAAATTACTCTGTCTGGATTTTGATAATGGGAATGTCCAGTCAAGCAGCACTGCAGAAGTCTTCCACAATATATATTATTCGATTTTCAGAAATAAAAATAAGCACAGTGACTTCTCAGACCATTGTGTTATTTATGGACAATGTAGTAGTCTGTTACTGGGACTGTTACTGTCAAAGAACAGATGCAAGTCACTCAAAACAGACCAGCTACTTGAGGATTGGTGCTCCCCCCAAAAAACAGCTCTCTAAACCACCGGTTTACACACTCACAACACCTCTTCTCTTCCATGTACTCACATTAGAGCTACGTATTTGGAAAGCCTGCAGTAAGAACACCTGGGCAGAGTCAACCCAAAAACATACCTGCTCATGGGTCTGCTGCCTCCAACCGGCAGCAGAGGCTCCAAAACGACTGTATGAAACAGGACAATCAGAGCAACCTGGGGTAGTATCAGCCACCCATCCCCAAGGAACCAAGGAACCAGCATGTTTGCAAACTTTCTTAGACCAACCACATTGCAACCCCCCGGAATCCAACTGTTTCCACAGCAAGCAGGGCAATTTCCTTGGAGGTCAGTGAAACCAGTCTTCACAAAAAGAGAAGAAAATCCAAGTTTATCCATGTTCTGGCAGACTACATCACCAGTAACAATCTAGAACTGGCCTGAGTTCACCTTTTCAAGACACATAATTATTACATTCTTACTTCACAATACAAACAACAGAGACAAACACTGCAAGACAAATTTTTCCACAAGAGACTACTCATTGGCCTGCTTCTGTACCTCCCAGTTTTGCAAGTGCAAACTCTCTTGAATTTCAAGTGCAAGTGTCTACATCAAGCATATATACACACGCAGGGAGAAAAGGTGGGTTGTTTTTATTTTTGAATGAGAGGTCTGGCAGGAAATTGAGAAAAAAGCAAACTACTGCAAGATCTTGTTTGTAGAAGATGACAGGGAAGGAGTAGGACAATATCCGTGCCAGAGCTTCATCATTTAAAAATGACACATTTAGCAAGCCTCTGGGACTCAAAAGACCAAGTGGATTGGAAAAAGATGAATTTTGCATTTTGTTTGTGCTTAGTTTTTAGCTTGGGTTTAGGTAAAAACATTGATGTACAAAAGAGAAAGTAATCTGGTGTTCAGAGAATGGAGACAGAAGGGAGCTCCATGCACAGTGTGCTGCTTGAAGAAACAAACGCAAAGATAGAAGGTGTACTTCTAAAGACTGGAGTGGCAGGTGAAGGGCAAGAGGAGGAGAGAGGAGGTTCCAGTGAAATTTTGCAGCGATGTAAAAGGAGAAAAATACTTAAAGGAGAAGCACTGGAGATTTAAAACCTGGGTAAGACATTGGCATTAACTTAGTGAGCAGTATTGCAAACAGGCTGTGGGGGAGCAATCAGAACATAAGAGAACAAACGGCTGCATCCGAGCCAGAAACACTTGCTGACAGTAATCCCGAGTCATAGAGACCTGAGGGATGCTGCCCCAACACTGGTCCTGCAAGGCCCTAGCACAGCAATGTGAGGTACCTAAACTACTCCTCCCTCAGCCACTGCAATGGACTCTGAAAGACTTCAGCTGACACATCCTGCCTGCAAGTCATCCCTGCACACACACACAGTGGAGAAGAAAGCTAAAGCACAAGTACTACTGGACAAGCTCTTGGTTTGATTTCAACTGATAAAAATGTTGTTGTTTCCCTACTGAGGCAATCACTGAGATGATGCTTTTCCTCTTCCAGATCATCCCAGTTTATACCTGAAAAATCACACTCTAAAGATCCCTGGGCCAGGCCCACAGCATCCACTGGCCACTATACCAGAGTAAGATGTGCTACCTTGACCTGATTTTGTCTGTGTTGACCATTTAACCATATGAAAGATGAAACATTGTTCACAGTAACACGCACAGTACAAACACCCCAGGGCTGCAGCATTCTTTACTAGCGCCTTCCTGTGTAAGAACAAGTTCTCTCTCATCTGGGAAAACAACAGTCAGATTTCTGGAGAAAAAAATAATCATTTGCTGACGCTGGTAGCGACTCTAGTTTCTTCCCCTCTTGAATCTTCATCTATTTTAACATCTTGAATCTACATCTGGCCATAAACCTCAGCACAGCACAGTGTGGTTTATTTCTCAATCAACAACTATGCTGACATCAGTTTAGACAATTATACTAATAAAAAGACCAGATTCCTAGCTGATTTTGTCACTTTGCCACAGACTTTTACCAGAGTTGATCATTCTTGACTCATCAGTGGGAACCAGTAAAGTGGGAGGTGAGAACTTGTAATGGTGCATCGTTTATTTGGAGAAGGGCCTACGAGGCTATCAGGAATACAGCCTGGCTCCTACACAAAGCCTCAGCACCCCTCAGCATCCCAGCTTATTTCTGCCCACCCCATACTTAGGAGGGACCACCTAAAATTCTCCAAGATGGACCTGGGCCCGTAAGGACTCACTACGCTGACAATGCTTTGCTTAATTTCTCCTTGATACCACAGGTGTGATTGTGCCTCTCAGTGCTTTGCAGGATTAGGAGCACAGGTAGAAATTAACTGGTTCAAACTTAATCCTGGAAGGATGATGGCAGTGATGGAGAGGAAAATACCCTGAGGCCCCAGTGAGCGCTATAATTATGCCTTCTGTAAGAGTAATTCCCAGTCTTGTCCAAGGGGTTTGTAGTTTCAGGGATTTACTGGATCTACTGCTGATCCTAGATTCTCAGAGAAACCTTCCATCTCCCACAATCGTATGATCTCACTCCCTCATGTGTCCTGTTACAGCCTACCTTCTTCATCCTTACATTGCCATGGTATAACAGCATTTCCAAGATTACCCCCAGAAATGACTTGAAAACAGGAGCAAAGCAAGACACTTTACAGAAGAGGTCCTTTGCTGGAAAGCTGTCTGTTCCCGCTCCAGTTGAGCCCTAGCTGTATCACCCCAGGCTTTCTGTGCTGTAACAAGAAGGTACTTCCCTCATGGATGAGTTGAGGCTGGTCAAGAGTTTATCAGGCTCCGCTGAAGTGCGGACCACACTGGTTTTACAGGCCTGTTATCAGAACCCAAACACTGTCAACACCTACAGATACAAAACACACTCAAACATTAACTGATGTGATACTCACACAAACCAGAGCAAAGGGGTGGGAGGAACTGACCTGTTCTACACGGCCATACTCAATTCACTGACCTGGAACAGCCTTTAATTAGGCATGTCCATAGTCTTAAAATAAATCTAGAAATAATGCCCTTTCATGTAAACAAGAGATTTGCCAGTAAATTTTCCAAACAAAATACAGCAGAGCAAAACCCCCTGAATCCACGAGGTGCTTATGGTGGAATTATTCCTATTTGCCTTTCTCACAGACACCTTTCAAATACAGCCCGGTGTCTAAAAGCTCAGATGTGCTGGCATTCCTGTACTTTAGGCTCTCCCAAGGAAACAGAAACCACAGTCAAAAACCATGTCTGGAATCACACCGCTTCAGCCACCATGTTACAGTTGTGTCCTGTACAAGCTCCCCCAACTTGCTGTATTCCAACTGCTGAGCATGACTAAACTAACATGCAGAAGTCTTACTCGTAGGAGGCTGTTCGCAGGGGAATGAAGATAAATACAAAGATGCAGTAACAGGATCTAAGCAAACAGCACAGGCACGCTCAAATACCCAGCTCAAACAGTAACAGCACATTCTGACCTGTTTCAAGGGAAGACCTAATTCCTTTAATGGATTAACTCCTCCACCCTTCAAAGCCATTTTGCCTCTCACATCCCAGAAGGATTCTTACCAAATACTTACAAATGTGCAAGTCTGCGGCCTTCAACTGGTACTAACGACACTCCCTAGTTGGCAAGAACACTGTCACTGTCTTCACATGACCTGCATTCTCTCTGTCTCCAGGATTAAAAAATAATAATCCTATCTCCACAGAGTAATTCTAGAGCTGAAGAACTACCCACCTGACCCTCTGTCATGTAGAAAGATCCACTAGACAGAGGCAATGCTTTATTTCCCTATAAACAAACTTACAGTCCCATAATAGTCAGAGAGAGCAAAGCTGGATATCATCTTAAATGAGAAGTGTTACAGACTGCACCATCCTTAATCCAACTCAGTTTAGGCAGGAGTAGAAAGGGCTGCAGTGACCCATCTCCAAAGCAGCAACTGTGGCTGCTTTGCCAGAAGAGCCTGAATCATGCAATGCAACTACTGAGGTGGGCAGCAGTGTAAAAATTAAGTGTGGCTGGGCTACTGGAAGATATCTGTATTTAGCGCAAAATCCATCAAGCAAAAGCTCTGAGGAGTTACAACAATAAAATGTAGCTGTTTCCCCAAGAAACAACTGCTCAGTCACACACTGGAATCTCCACTGAGCTCCACTGAGGAATGGAGACCCACTTCTGGCTACTGCCAGGGGCTAAGCAATAGGTTACTGAACTGCAGGTGAAACCTGCCTGAAGAGATCACAAAGGAAGAAAAATATTTTTCCAAGAAAGCTAAAACCAGCAGAAGTCCATCACTCGGACAAGAAGTGGTGGCATGACAGCCCCAGAGATACAAGTCCTGCTCCTCTTCCCCAGTACCAGCACAAGCAATCACTGCACATGCTCCCTCACAGTACATTTTCCATCAGTTTGGGTGGGTCAGTTTCTGGAAAATAAAATGCATTCAGTCCCTAGCTGCCTTTTGCCACAGCAAATAAAGAGGTCAATACTGGGTATAGATGGGAAGAACTGTTTTTTTCAGAGAATCCTTAGTCAAATGTAATTGCAGTGACTCCAAAAGCATGTAGTTAACAAATGGTACCTGAAGGAATGAAGAACGTATAGCCTTGTTTCAGCTCAATTCTTTGGCATCGTTCCACCCTGTCTCCCAGAAAGATATCACTTTGCTTTCCTGAGAGAACCCATTCCTCATAAAGTTCTAGATTCTGCAGAGTAGGCGGAATCAGCCAGAAGATCTAAAAATAAAGCAGAAGGTTTAACTATTACCAACAGTCAACAAAAACAAAGAGCTGAGAAATCCCAACAAGGTTATGGCGCAGTTGGGAACAAACAAACCCAGAACAAGAAACCTGCTTTCTGCATAAAACACATGTTTTCCAGGTGTTGCACACAGAGACACACAGCAGACAGAAGCAGCAATTAGTCCATGTGCTGGAAGTGGTGAGATAACTGTCAGTTGTCATCTCTCTTCCACGAAACATCTTACTCAGAAGAAGCCTGCACAGTTTACTTTGAGTTCAAAACAGCGCATTGATATAGTACAACTGTTGGACTCTATTGATGAACAGTATCTGTACCACTGAGATGCTCAACCTGCTGTGTTTATTTCAGTTCCCACCATGGCTATACTAGAGCTGGGAAAAGCAACCTAAACCAGTAAAAATGTGAATGCAGCCATGCATGCTGTATGTTTTAATGCTCCTGTATCCTGTAATATTTGAGTTTGGACATAATGTGCATGTGCTGACAAAAGGAACAGGGAATCTCTAAAAGGAAACAGAAGCTCTAGCCACAGAAGGAGACTTGTGAGGGCACTCTGACCCAACAAGGATACACACAGCCACACAGTCGCTGCAAGACACTTCTAATCCATGCAGCAAATAAACAAGCCTAAAACACTGCCACCAGCAAATAAAACATCAGGTATTTCAAATAAATCACTCGTTTCATAAAGGTGAAGGGTGTCTTTTTAGTTCAGCAAACCACAGGTACATCACAAAGGTAGTGAAATAAATGGATCACTGACTAGCCTCCCTCCACCCCCCAAGAAAAAGGAAATAATATAAATAAAAGAAAGCCCCCCCTCCCCTCCATAAGAGGCACAGGAAATAAAACCAAATATCAAACAAGGTTCACTTACCTTCCCCCCACGGAAAACGTGATACCACACTGAAGTGCCACCAAAATCAATATGAAAATCAGTGAAGCATCCTTTCACACTCATCAAACAGTACCTGTAAGCAGAGCGAAGGACAAAAATGAATCAGTCTGAAACAGTATTTATCACATCTTAATTTGCAAAGGTTAACTGCATGTGCGATAGTGTTTCCACCAATTAAGTTTCCGCATTTACAGTACTGGGGTTTGTCTCATGAAGTAACCATTAACTAGGTTTCAGCTGAAAAAATTAGTATCTCCAAGGTTGAGTTTGCTATTCATACAATTGAAACGAAAGCTTTCAGAGTTAAGGAATGAAAAGAACCAATCAAAGTTATGTTGTTCAGAAATATTTCCTATGCCACTGCCAGTCCCCAGGGTGATCTGTTTAGCACTCTCCCTCTGCTGCTTGAGAGACAGAGCCTTCTCCAAAAGTTGTACACAAATTGCTTCAAAGAGCAAAGTTTTGAAAAAAATCTCATTTGCTTATAAATCCTCCTGAACTCTCATTACCTACTTGCCACGAATGCCATTTTTGCAAGGATTGGGGGACAGAAACCTAATTTGGCAAACTAACTCCTTTTTGTTCACATTTCTAGGCATTTCTGCATCAAAATACATAAAGGAACCAGCTGGCAGCATCACTAAGTATCAAATCCACTATTTTTTTTTTTTTATGCTGTCTTGATTCAGCTTTTCAAAGCAATTTAAAGTCAGCATCACTGCAAAGAGATACAAGAGCTCTCATCTTGCTGCATGAATCTCGAGCCTCCAGCCACCATCTGTAACTAATGGCCGAATTACAGCCGCCCTTCTCACTACAGGCACCTTTGCGAACGCAGGAAACACACACCACTTAACCCACTAACCTCTTTTCCTTGTTCCGGTCTCCGTTTCATGGCTTTTTTTTTGGGGTTGGTTTTGGG
>VZTU01000479.1:145393-182435 GCA_013400835.1 Zapornia atra
CCTTAGCACCCACCGCCGGCTCTGCCCACGAAGGAGCCCTGCGGAGCCCAGGCCCGGGTGGGATACGTGCCCCTGGTCCTGCCCGGGACCGGCCTTCCCACAGCCCGGCTGTGGTAACTGATGCTTCCAGTAACAGAGACAGTTTGGCGCTTCCAGTCTGAAGTAAAAACAGACCAGCACACACCAAGATGGAACGGTACCTCATCATTAAAGGCGGTGAGTGCACCAGGCACTTCAAAAGCATGCGAGAGACCCGGTTCCTGCCCGGAGGGGGTTCCAGTCTGAGTCAGGCAGACAAAAACAACACCCAGATAAGAGAAAGCCGATTTTTCTGCAACGCACCTCAGTCTGCACCAGAGATTTTCCACAGCGACCACAAACGATGGCTGGGACAGAAGTGAAGTGGCAACACTTCCCTGGTCCCCCAGCCTTGCCCGCGTCCCATCCGAGGTGAAACTCAGAGGTTCTGGGGGTGCACACCTGAGCGTGCCCACTGCACCGGGACAGTGTTATTTACCTTCCAGCCGCCACACTTTGGCACAAACAGCCCACGTAGAGGATGAGCAGAACTGCACCCAGCCACCCTGCAAACCTCGCTGCAGTGTCTGTTCAGCTAGCCCTGAGAAGGTTACCTTTGAACTTTAAGAATGAAGAGGCCTCTTGGGTTTTGGGGGTTTTTTGGGGTTAGTTTGTTGTTGGGTTTTTTTTAATTGGAAGCTTATTTCTGAGAAGACACATGCTGTCACAAGGAAATGAACCAGGCCACCGATCCACAGTGAGCTGGGCCTGTCTGCCCCTGGAACAGCATTTTGGTACCAGTGAGAACATGTCTGTCTGTCCATATGACACAGCTGCCCAACTCCAAGATTGCCACAAACAATTTTAAATGCCAGCGCTTATTTCAGTTACACGTGTGATGCTGCAGGTCCTCCAAGGTGTACACAAAGGAAGACTTGAGACTGACTTGAAGACATTACTCACTTTGCTAGGTTAGAAAATTTTCACGAGAGCTTGAGCTCATTGGTCTAGTTTTCCTGTACTTGATTATATGTATAGAATGGGTTTGTATCAAAACCAATTCACAAATGACATAAAAAGTGCATAGGAGCATCTCACGTGCATAAACAGCGCCAGGTTGTGTTGTGGGACCTGCGAGCTCCCTCAATTCAAAGGGCAATCTCTGTCTCCAGAGACACACCCTCGGCTTCCAATTAGACCACAGCTCAGCAGAGCATTTTAGCATCTGTTTAAATCCATCCCTACTTAGTAAAGGAATGAATAGAAATAAACGGATGGCTGAGTAACAGCCTAGGCGAGGGGAAACAGGGCTGGCTGCGCACAGCAGAGCAGCATCCTTTTGTGAACAGGTAGATGTTTCATACAACATACCTCATCCTTAACTGAAGAACAGCAGTGATATAAAGACCTATTTTTAGACATTTTAAATAACTGGAAGAATTTTGAAGGCAAAAAGGGTGACAGAGGCTTTCGTTTTCATTTTTTCCATAGCATAAACTTTATCAAGTTGTTAGGAGTGCCTGTTCCTATTTCTGTAGCCACCATGTCCTGGCATGCTTGCAGCTTTACTGCCACAGCTTTGCAAAGAATCCTGCAAGGCCTTGAACAGCAGACCTAATAAAGAGGAGGATAATTTGAGCAAGGCTATCTGTTTTGATAAACAAGAAATCAAATTAGTACGTTTTGTTCAGTCAGTTCAGGTTCAGCTGTATCCAGATTGGTTCAGTCCAGGCTGAAGCAGGGAAGCCAACCTGAGCTTGTTTTGAGCTACATGAAAATAGTTACAGTGACAAAAGGAAGCAGTTCTGAGCACAGTTCAGTTTCCTTTTAGCACAGTTTCCTACCCTTAGGATTTGCAGCACCGCAGATATCCGAGGCAACATTAACAAGCTTCTGCCCCTAAAAGCTGCTGGTAACAGCCCTGCCTTCTCCTCCTGCCCTGGCTCCTGGTTACATGCTGCCCTCCCTCATTCTGGCTCTCATGTTTGCTAGGCCCCTGGCAGCTCCTTGCACACAGGGATGTGTAAGAGGGGAGGCAGGAACAGGCTTCCTGGTAGCAATGAGCTGCTTGCCCTGCTCACCTGGTGGCTTGTGGCCTCGTGTGATCTGCAGAAGGGGTTTGTCCATGAACCCACTGCTATGACTTTTCACACTTCTGCACTACCCTTCAGTCAATGCAAGCCTTTATGTAGCCATGAGGTGGTTTGAATGGCCTGAAAGTTAACCAGTTTTTCCTCTTTATCTCAGAGTCGGTTTTCAGCTCAGTCCAGTTCCAGTTCAGTTCGCTCTGCAGCTGCACAGCAGCATGTTCTAGCAGCGAGGATGGGACAATGTGGGCATGAGAGTGCTTTTTCAAGGGCAATGCCAACTTTCATCAGCTTGAAGTTTGCCACGCTACAATCTCAGATAGCCATCCCCTTCTTACTTACATATAAGTGAGAAGCCATCCCCTTCTTACTTGCTTAAGTAAGAATCCATCCCCTCCTTACTGTTTATGAGGTAGTACTTGGAAAGTTTTACATATTTTTTAACATTTCCCCACTTAACTCAGTCCTCTAAGGCACCTATCACGTAAGTAGTCCCTTACAGACAAAAAAAATAACCCCATTACCCAGAATTTTTTAAAGAAAGTTGATGGTGCAAGTCCAAGTGAAAGCCAGGGCAGTCTCCAGCGCTCGTAGTGCTCCTGGTAACCGAAGCAGCGCAGCAGATGGAGCGTTCTCTAACTTCACTCCCAGCACGGAACTTGACGTGCAGGAGCCAAGACAGACATTTGTGTCTGGTAATGCCATCTGTGTCTGCAAAACCGCAACGCTTTCGCTGGAGTGCTTTTTGTTTGTAGGGAACACGTTAATGGTGGGTATCGCATACTGCAAACTCTCGGTATTATGAGAATGCTAAGTACAAGAATGAAATGAAACAGTCCCATTTCTGAGTAACAACAGTCGTTAATAAAGCATATGAATATTGATGATTCACATAAAAGAATGGGCAGCATGAAACAAGTGACAGCACTGACATTTAGCTCCACAATTGAACACAATCTCTTTAATAAGGGCTCATACCCTCTGGGTACTCACAGCAATAGCTGGGACTAGTATCTATACAGGAAAGGGTCAGCCTGAATTTCCAAAGACACAGAAAGCTAATCTCTTGAGGAGTTTGTATTTAAACTGGACAAGCTCACAGAGAGAAATTTCTTGAGAGTCACTAAGCACACAGAGAACACTTCCACCTCAGGACTGCCCCTGCCCGACTTGCAGATAGCGGAAGTTCAGAAGATAATTTTATGGGGCAACATCATTATGTTCTTACACTCCTCAGAGGGCATCTATGACAACAACCAACACCAGACAAGTTCCTGAGCTCCACAGATCTTTGTCCCAATCCAGTACAACTTCTCTTGTCCTCCTAGACTATAGATGTTTGTTACTGCTTTTATCTTTGCTGCTCCTCCAGACCAACAAGGGGTTTATGCCAACAGGTGCTATAAATCAGCTTTTGACTCTAGTCTGCACGCTAGATGATGCTCACTACCAACATCCTCACCCTCATCACTCCAGCCGCCTCACCCCTGCCTTTCACTCTCACACATGGCAACTCCTTTTCCCCCCATCAAACTCTATTGTCACACTCAAAGCGCTTGCAGTCTTTCACTGTTTAGCTTCTCTCTACCTATCGCATCTACTAGTTTATCAAGCTGTCAACCTCTACCTTCACTTTGCCAGTGACGGCAACCTCAATGGCTCTGTGTCTGCTTCTTTATCAGGCATCTCCTTCCTTTCTACCAGGCCATCCCCCACGCATGGGAAAAGCTCCATGTCAAAATCTGTTGAATTGCTCCTTCTCTAAAATCCCTCTTTGAAACCTACCATCTGGCATTTCATGATGCAAGTAGTGAACTGCAAGCTTATACTCTGCTGTTTTCTGCCGAACACTGTTAGTCATGTTGCTACCTTATCCTTTAAACCATCTCTGCCTTGCTTTGTTTACTTGCTGCATTTTTTTCAGCATCTGGAGTGTTCCTGCTCTAAGAAAGAGACCGCTTTCTTTACTTCTTACCTTGTACAATCCATGAATCCTGAATCCCTGAATCATGGCTCAGTTTCTTAGCTCTGGTGTATTATAAATACTGGTATCCATCCAGTAGACTCACCACTTAGGAAGAAAGTTGCCTGGGTTCTATTTTCTGTCCTGCCATCAGCATATTGTGTGACCTGAGGCATGTCACTTAGGACATTTCCGAAGGCATATGTGAAATCTGGCACTCCTCTCCATATCTAGTTACCCTAACAAGCAGCTTCGTTTTTTTCCTGAAGGTCAGAGCATCTGTAGCTTCCACCAAAATCAACGGTGCTGAGCATATCGTAGGGCCAGGCCTCCCCATGCTGCCCGTCACAGAGGCTCTCCTAGTATGGAGAGTTTTACCTTTCCAAATACCTATTTTTACAGAATGAAAGTAAATGCTGCACTTCCTGACTCCACACTCCTTTGTGTATGCTCATCAGCCACACAGATATGTTGGTATTACATCATTATCAGGAACCCTCATCTCAGTTGCACCACTACCTATGAGACTTACTGTGAACACGAAGCTTACTGTGCACATTTTCAGGCTCCCCAAAGTAATTTCTTTTTCACATGAAAAGTTTCAAGAAGGACACTCAAAGAGAAGAAACAGCAAGGTGAGGTTATACTATCACAGTTTGTCCAAAAACTAGAGTTGAGATTGACAGAAGCAGGACAAACTGCTCTTGTGTTGTCCAAGTGGGTCCACTGAAACAAAACCCACAGCCTGTGCAGTCTGATAGCTGATCTTGCTGTTGAAAAAGTCAACAGAAAAGTAAACTACCATGAAGGGCAGTGGCAGAGTTTGTGAGGAGACACACACCTATGAAAAATGGACTTTGAGTTCATTACACAAACCTATTTCAGCTAATAACTCTTCAGCCATGAGTAGTTTAGAACCTGGGAAGGATCTGAACCCTGACTACAGAAAGACTTTGATTACAGTGTATGAACTGTATGATGGATCTGTGTCCTGTGAGGTGATCTCTTTGTATAGTGCTGCTGGAGGATTTACTACGTAAGGTCAGCCTGCTGTTTTCAAAACAGAGTCACTCAAAACTGAAAAGTAAAAATGCACTTTTCAAATGGATTTGATTAAAAACTGTATTCAGTAAACTGCAGGTTATTTATCAATTAAAGTATTTAGAATGTGTTGAGAACGTTTAAAATTAATATTTAGAATAAATCCTGGAATATTCTTCTCAAAGACTCCAACCACAGGCTTTAAGAACATGAAGTATCCATAAAGTTCTCAAATACAAAACTGTTCTCAGAAGCTGGTACAGTCCATCAGTAGGTATTACACAGCTCAAGCAGGTCAGCCACGCCACCCCACCCCCCTTCCTACTCACTGAAAAATACATAAATCGTGATTTCCTCTCCTAGCAGCTTTGCAGCTCAAAAGGAATTAATCATAGAGGTCAAGAGTAGAACTTTTTTAATACTTTAACAAACTTACTTTTTCACTTTGGGGTATTTCATCTCTGAAATAGCATTGGTAGCATCCGTCTGACTCTCCTTCAAATGTTGTGGCCACATATTATCCACCCAGTCGACTAAGTCCACCTGAAAGTCCCACCAAAATCAACTGTTAGTCACTGAACACACAGTAGGGTTACTCCTGGAACTAGCTGAACACCGGCTCCAGGTGGTGAGCAATCATGCTGTGCATCACTTCTTTTTGTATGTTTTCTTACCATCATTGGTATTATCCTCTTCCTTTTCCACCCTATTAAGCTGTCTGTACCTCAACCTACGAGTTTTACCCTTTTTTGCCTTTTAGTTCTCTTCCCCATCTCACTGGGGTGGGGGGCAGCGAGGTTGTTTTAGCTGCCTCAGGGCTTAAACCCGGATAGCCAGGTTTCAAAACACCCTGTCAACTTGGCAAGGCCAATAAGGCAGGCTGTAGTGCTGCTTTTGGCCACAGTGTGGCTGTACATCCCGACCCAGCTCAAAAAACAGTGATGTGCGAATGAACACCCATTTATGGGTCAGTAAGGACTGCGAGACCTACCCTGGGCGTTGGGGACAAAGCTGTTCTCTAACTGTGTGCAGCGTGAGCAGAGAAGTCCGATTCGGTGGGGGATGGCACCCCACCTCGCCTCCTGAATTCTAAGTCTTTTTAAAGGCCCACCCAAGGCTCTGATTTGTATGAATCAACTCCACCGTATCCCCAGAGGATGTTTGTAAAATGGCAACTAGCACACGAAGTTCTCACAGACTGGGGCTGGCCCCCTACCTGTCTCTCCATCTCCACCAGGTACCGCTGATAACACAGGGTGCTTTGAGAAGAGGCAAAGCCAGTAGAGATGATACTGACTGCATGGATATCACAGTTGTACATGAAAACCAAATTGATGGTTACTGCCCTGATTCTGAAATAATTCCCACATCCTGATCCTGCAACCTACAGTCTTTACACAACAGGGAACAAGATTCCAGTGTTTCTGCCTCACACAGGCTGAAAGAGCTCAGCAGAAATCAAAGGATCACACAAATAGGGTAATTCAACCTATATCTGACCACACGCACTGGAGTTTCCCTGAGCCCCAGCACCTTCTCTTCTATTCCCAAGCGTCTAATGGGAACGGATATTCCTGGTTTTACAAACAACTGTGTACCCAGACTATATTAAACAGGCATGAAGTATTCACTCACCTGTGGTAACAGGGACCTAATCGTGTTTTTCAGTCCTGAGCACCCAGGAAATTGACACAGATGGTTTAAAAGCTCACTGAGCATGTCATGCTTGGGAAAACCGGCTTCAGCTGAGCACCAGAAACTCCCCAGAGCATTTCCAAACTGCCCACTAGCACTTGAATGGCAGCAAAAACCTCCACAAACTTCTAAATATGCACCTAATATTAAGTGTGTGACATGCATGTAACAGAACACAAAACCCTACTTAAGAATTACTTAATTAGCAATTAGAGCTGCCATCTATTTTTAACCTGCTCAGGCATGAGTATGCTGTCTATATTGTCTACATAGGCAAGAGATGCCCCCAGACAAACAACTGCTGGTGGAACTAGAATAGCACATAGAAAAGAGGAGAAAAGCACCTGAAAACAAAACATTGTGGAGCTATAGTTTCACACCCAGCAGTGCCTTGAACACCCAGTGCCACCAGCAGATAAAGAGGCCACAAGCAGCACACGTGTGCTGCACTGAGAAGTCCCTTTGTTCCCTGGTCAAACAGGACCAATGCCCTAAGTCTCTGCCAAGTGACCTGAGGAGACACTCTAAAACCTCCCAATGCCATCTCCTCCACCCGTGTGTGTTACCAAGCTCTAATTCTCACCCACACAGGGCTACATTTCAGTGATAAATGAAATAATTTTTCTTAACAGGGTCAAGGTTTCACTGCTGGTGACTCCATTGGGAAGCAAAACTACAAAAGCCCTCTACCTTTAAAAAACGGGTACAAATCTATCCCCTTCTTCTGACACTGCCAATTCTGGCATAGCAGTAATTATGAGGATTTAATTATGCCTAAATGTCTACATTTAAAATGTGTAGTTTCAACTTTTTTGTTTTGGAGCCCCCGAGCATTTTTTTTAGTTAATAGGAGGGTTCCTGTATAAAGAATTGGAGCTTCCTGGTAATAGCTTTAAATTTCCTCCTCCTTAGAGGAGGAAAACCAATAGATAGGTATTTAATTTGGGACAGAGTTTCCCCTAAATACCTTGAGAGAAACTGGGTACCTGTGCAAAATGTATGATTAAGACCTCATCAGGGACCTAATTCCGTAAGTTAAGTTCTGCTGTCCAGGGGACCAACATTCTCCCTAGGTAAAAATGAGATCCTTACGCTACAATGGACAGGAGTTACAGGTCCTCCCCATCACCTTGCTTCAACTGCTTGTTTTATTTCTCACAAAGCAACTGCTGACTGGGAAGAGGCTGAAAAATCCCCACCATCAATCACCACAGGCCCCCTTACCACGTTGGGCCGCTTGACAATGTTCTCCAGCTTTGTGTGGCTGAACTCCAGGCTGATGACATTGTAGAGTTTCTCACGCTGGGCCTCTGGTGTTTCGTAGTACCTCACAAACTGAGACATGCTCATTTCAACACCTCTCTGCGTGTTCACATCCATTACGTCCACTATTCGTCGGCTTCCTGCAAACACACCATTTCAGAACATTTACCTTTATATTACATATCTACATATTATATATGCCTATAGATACATATATATACACACATAAATGCTCAACAACTGCAGGGTAACTGTAATGAGAGGATGGCAGACCAGCACCAGCTCCTCCCACAGGTCCTGATCAACAAAAACAGTGAGTAGGGAACTATCTTGGAAGTGGTCTTTGTGCCCGGCACAACACTGAACAAGCCACTTGGTGTCTTTCTGCTTCAGAGATGGAGAGTTTCCTCCTTTACCTGGGTTGACACGAGCAGGAGTACATTAAAATCTACATTAAAATCTACAAAGAAGTGCTATAATATGGTAGCAGGGGGCACACAAGATAAATAGCTCTCCAAATCATACTCTGCAATTTTCTAAACATCCATATGCCTCTCAAGATGCTTTTACTCATGTACAAAAATTATCCATAAAGAGCAAACTGCCTTGCATCACCGGATGCTATAAACCGCTGAAGACCTTATACAGATCGCTGAGTATCCTCAATTCCAGTCATCAGTGGAGATGAAAGCACTAAATACCACTGAAGAGTGAGACATCCCACTTTGGATGTCTCAACAAAAACTCCAGGACATACTTTCAGCTTCTCGAGTGGCAGACATACAAGTCTCATTAGCACCAGAATGTTGAACAGCAGTTTTAGTGGAGCCTTCAGCTTTACACAGATTAATCCACAATCTTCTCTTTGGCCAACTGGAAGGTTTCACCTCTCCCAGCAATTTCTTCATCCTAATTAGCAGTTCATTTGTGTGTGAGCGCAACGGAGCCCGTGAGAGACATGCCTCATTTCCAAGAGAGAAGGATTCCAGCAAAATGGAGGGACTATATATGCCATGAGAGGGAATTATTAATAATTACAAGCACCTGGCCTATCGTGTGCTTGGGAGCAGTATTTCAGCAAGAACCATAGTTTAGATTACATCACTCCACTAGCAACATCCTTAGGCCCTGATAGCGGCGACAGTGTGATAATGGCTCTGGAAAGGAACTCAAGACCATAAAGCTTTGTAATCAAAAAGAAAAATGTATAGAGTAAATCTGGAATAGTCCCACTGGCCCGTCAGTCAAACTCTTCACTACAAGTGGAGAACAGGATTTGGACCCTAATCTGAGCAGAGGACATACCTAGGGTTGTCACCTTGAGGCAGGATGGGGAGAGAGTTTAGTGAAGTGTGAAAAAGCACAGGAGTTCTTCAATTTGGTTAATTCATTCTTGGAAACAAAATAAATAAAGTCTAGTTTGGGGTTGAAAGTTTTTTGCTGTTAACTATCTAGGAGGAAAATTTTTTCAACTCAACAGGTCAGCAACCAGGGTGAAGTCCTGTTAAACAGCCCCTGAATAAAAGCCAGTCTGATCTCTGCCTGCCAGTGCCAGGGGATTAAAACAGCAGTGACAACCCGGAGAGGTAACGCAGAGATACCAAAAAACTACATCTGAAGGACGTGTGGCAGAGTCCAGGATCTGCCATACTTCAGTCTAGGTTTGAGCTTGGCTTTGCTGGCAGTGACCTTGTTCAGCCTCTCAATTATCCCTTCTGAAAGAAAAATCAGCAGTTACCTGATGAATTAAAAACACGAGGCCCAGTCCAACAGCAGGTTTGTCAAATGTACACGACTACCAATTACAGGCAGAAGAGCTAAGATTTGAATTGATAGCCTCTTGACTTCCAAATTAAAGAGTAATTTGAGGGGATGTTTTTTCTCTTAAACCACAGAACTATCACACAAGCCTGTACATAATGATTCCTGGAGTGCCGCTCACAAAATTTGAGACATATAATTACAGGTTAACAGCCCAGCTCGCTGCCCACTTCCTCGCAGCTCTGGCTTACTGCCAACCTTCTCTCTTCTTTCCTGAAAAGATTCAGCTCTTTCTTCTATCTCCTGCCCCTAGGAGAAGGTTAAAAAACATCATCCAGAACGGGAGACAGGTAAGGAACAAAGGAAAGAAGCCCAGGGAGGCTCCAAAAAGCAGTGACAGGTCAGGCTAGATTTCTGAACATCTCCTACATGCATTCAACTTGACATACCAGTTCATTTCTGACGTATCTTCCTGCCATGCTCTTGCCCTGTCCTCAAAGAAAGGACCCTACTCAGTCAAGCCCGATGCAGGAGACTGAGCCCCAGAAGGATCTTGGCAACCCTGGCAGCCTCTCACCTTCGTGTGAACCATATTCATCACTTCAGCTCACCACTCACTGCGTGTGGATTAACATAGACCTGGATCCCTGGGTGGCACAGAGCATCTCTCGCTGCTGACATGGAGAGCTTCAGCACACCGTTCATCACCTCATCCTTGGCTTTCCAGGATTTTTTTTTTCCAGTGTAACTCTTGACTGGAGAAGCTTGTGCAGGATTAAGAGGCATTGTTTCCTCTCCTGTAGCAGATGTGAGCGGTGATGCTGGGGTTCACCCGAGGGGATTTTACAGTCTGAAGAAGAAACATCTTCCTCCTCTACTGCTTCTTACTCATCAAGCACAAGTGAATCCCCAAAGGATTGCAGAACAAGAAACAAGCTAGCACCATCTTTGACAGGAGGAACAGACAAAAGCAAGGAGGAGAGGGAAGAATTGGTTGCAGAGATGTAAGCTGGAAAATCAAATCAATCAGGGAGAGCTACATGAGAACTACACTTCATTTGAAACCTTAAAAATAATCAAGTTACTCCAGTCCACATATTAGTAAAATTGATAGTAAAATTAAGGGGGAATGGTATCTATAATATCTGTTCCCATTATTTAGAGGCCTAGTGACCAAGATGCTCTAAAGGTTTTAACAGATTAAGTCCTACACATCGCTATATGCTGCTATATACATATATATATATATTTTAGCATAGAAGCAAACACCTGGAAGAAAAATGAGCGTCCCTGCCTCCCACTGCCCACCCAGTACAAGTTGGTTTGGTACAGAGGCTTGCATCTCTGTTCTGGGCTTCTTGGGAAACTAACTTTGAGAGCAACAGGGGGTGGACCCTGTCCTGTAGTCAGAAAGAGAACTGCACTTCATGAACACAGGTTATGACGGCACCTTCCCCGCATCAGCAAATGCTTTCACAAATCACAGCTCCACCACATCCACCCCAAGGCTTCAGGAGTGACGGACTTCAGCTCCAAAGACACTCAGCAAAGCTCTCACTGATCTACCCTGCAGAATTTGCACCCCACACTTTGCTTGGCTTACAGGGGAAGCTCCCTGTAGTGATTTGCCAGAGAACAACAAATGGGAAATTCTGGGACTATAATAATCTCTGGGGTCCAACAGTTTCCATTTCCCATTTCTAATTAGGTGAAGCCCTGCCTTCCCCTGCCTCTACCTCACACAGGCTACTAGACTCCAAAACAGCCCATCCTTTTCCCTGACATGGATTTAGCATTGACACAAGGAGCTGTGGAAGGAAGAGGTGGTCCATAAGCAAAGCAAACAGAACAACACAGCAGAGTATGAGAAATACACAGGAGACATGAGTCGGAGGTGAAAATCACACTGCTGTTTTCCAGGCTGCTCTCTCTTCCCCAACGCACCACAGGCAGGAAAAGGTGCAACTCCCTCACCACAGAAGGAACCCAAAATATCCCTTCTGTAAGAATGATTAGCAAGCCTGTCCATTAAGAGGATAAAGCTACCTTGGGGAAGTATTTTAACCCTTTGTGACTGCATTAAGATCTGTATCCAAGGTATGAAATAGTGCCTACACCCAGAAACCAACCTCAGAAGCCAAGGGACAGGCCTGCCAGGACTTTCTAATCCTTACGCTTCTCACTGGGCAAAAATAAAATCCTTGGTTTGTAAAGAAGGATTTTTGGCTGAAG
The DNA here is from genome assembly GCA_013400835.1 of Zapornia atra. Lineage (NCBI taxonomy): Eukaryota > Metazoa > Chordata > Aves > Gruiformes > Rallidae > Zapornia > Zapornia atra. Next base: position 157,454 of record VZTU01000479.1, read on the forward strand.
GATTTTCCTACAGCGCTGTGGGAAGTCTGCTAGCATCACTAGCACATTAATTGTACCTAAAGACTGAAGCTTTGACTTGCATCCCGGTTATCCCTCTGGAGCTCCCTGAGCCGGAAAGCACATATTCTTCTGCTGCCCAAAGGAGATTATTGCCATATCCCACACCAGCCGGGAGGGAATGGGAGCAGAAAGCCCTTGCTGGAGCTGCTCACCACATCCCCGGCGTTTCAGAGTCAGGGTGAGAACCAGGTCGGCTGAGAGCCGTCCCAGGACCATCGCTCCCAATGCCACCAGAGGGCACAGAAGAACAAAGGGACGGGAGTCCAGCTCCGACACTTGCACACACTTCTCCTCCGCAGCTTCACAGGTAGTTTTCTCACCCAGCATCTTCCCCAGCATAGCCTGGTCCACCACGAAACAAGTGTCCCCAAGCCATCCAGCTCCCCCTTTGCCTTTCCTCCACATACCCCCCCTCCCCCAGTTCACCCCCACACTGCCACACTGGCTGCAGAGCAGGAGGCTCTTCTGTGGGGTTGAATTATTTCCTTCTTACAGAGACATAAAACTCCCTGACACTGGATCTTCCTCCTCTTCAGTGTCTGCAGCTTTATCATTTGGTATAAACCTGCCAGGTTGCAATAACCCATGTTATTAGGTTTTTTCACGCAACAAAAGGTAAGGTATTTAGAGCATGTCTGCAGGAAGAGCTTAAGGCAGCGAAAAGTCTTAAGCCTTAATGCCACAGGGCAAAGACTAAAGGAGGAGGCTCAGGGCAAATAATGTGTTTTAGTGGCATTATACAGACTCAATTTGTATCTTTACATCTACCCAAAATATAAACTGCAATTTTCAGTGATTTCTTTGAAACTTCGGCCAGTGAAAACCTCATGGGGGGAAAAAACATAAATCCATACACAAAGAAGTATTTTACTTCTCAAAATGTTATACAATACCCAAAAGCATCGACCTATAGTATGAGCAGGCTGCAGGTAGCTGAAAAGACAGAGTTAGCACACAAAGAACAGCTATGGAAAGGAAAATAATACAAATTGTGAGGAAAGTGGGAAGGGATGTAACTTTGTTGAAAATCTTATGGTTTTCTACCAAATCTATTTTAGAACCATTGTTTCCTAAAATGTCTCAGCATAACATATATTTAATAGTAACAGATAAAATACAGGAAAAAGGTTATGAGAATTTCATGTTAATAGCATTTTATAGTATCATTGTATTCTACACTATCAAGAGCACCTTTGCATCCTACAGGAATTAAATGATTTTGGGAAGTGACACGTTAATCTGGCAATAGCAGAGTTCCTTGTTTTCCTAAAGACAAGGGAGTGTCAAAGGGATCAGTGCAATTTATCCTTGCATTTTCAGGAAAACCGCCTCTGCCACAGAACCACACCCCAACAAGGACAGGCCAGTTCGGGGGTTTATGGCCTTATTTACATTGTAAATTCCAAGCTATACTTTCTGGTGATGTGGTCCACCAGTGATACCAGTGGTGAAAAGAGCACGCTGGGCCCAGGGCAGCTAGCAACACATGCCAAAATCCAGCCACAACCCAGCATCCAGCTTGGAGGGATCCTGGAGCATGCCTCTGCATTGAGAGGTTTGGGGAGATGGATGAGAGGATTCTAAAGCTCCTGGCTCCTCAAAGGTCTCACATCTCCCCTGTCCCAGCTGGGCAGTGCTGACCTTTTCTTACTCACACCCCTCTGACTGCAACACAAGCAAATGGAGATTACTAACGATCAGAGAAATAGTCTCCTTTGTTCTGGTTTTCTGCTGATGGGGTGAGCCAGATCAGCTCACTGTGGGGTTAGGCATGTACCAAAGCTGGAGAAGGACCTCAGGATCAAGAACCAGAATGGCACAAACAAGTAGAACTGGGAGGGCAAGACTGACTCTTCCCTTAGACCGCCTTTTCTTTAAATCTCACCATCATAATGAGAAACCCTTACAGCCTTGATTTTCTGACACTTGGCAATTAGGAAATGGAAGACCACCGTTAATGACTATTCATGTTACCAATTAGCATGTGAATTAGATCAGGCATCCTGCAGCTCTCCTCTGGTCTAGCCAGGTACTAAAAGGTATCAAAGGGTTGGCAACACCACCCCTGCATCCAGTATCCAGCCGTTAAGGAGGACATCTTAAGATGGGTACAGCTGTGATTCCATCAGACTTTCAGAACATGCTGATACTATTAAATATTTTTAGGTCAACACATTGACCTACTCTTGAAGGTCATTTTGGACTGAAGTAAATTATGACACTAAAGCAGAACAATGACCACGAAATACTCAGGATTTTGGGTGCTATTATTCCTCCAGAATAAGACAGTTGTTTTCCAGTTTGGATGAACCAAAGCAGAGGATGCTTACTGCAGAGGAACACTGCGTTTACGGGGAGTTATTCTAAAATAGCTCTTCTAGTTCATTTTCCCACATGGAAAATGCATTTTTACATCTGCTTGTAGACAGAGGCTTTGAGATGACTGTGACCACATCAACACATCGGTTCAGTTTCACTTTCATGTTTTGACATCATGGAAATACATTCTTTTGAGAGGTTCTAATTTTCATTATAACATTCATTCAGAGCTGAGTTACTGCTCTTTGTATCCGGACATGAACATGACTGTTTTTAGTAAAACTGTCCCAGTTTAAGTAAGAGAGTTTGACTGAGTTAGGCAAAGGACAAACTTAGAGCTCAAACAGGAAGCTCAGCTCTAAAAATAGAAATGGTTCTACTTCCAAAATGGCAAGTCAGCGGACATGCTAAACATAGGCGAGTGTTTTAATATTTCATTTTTATTTCTAAGAGCCAAAAAAAGCATAAAGGAGTATCAAATACCTTCTTTTTGTTTATTTTACTGCACAGAAGCCCAAACAGTGACTGAAGGCTCACTCACCAGGCACTCTTCTGACACACAGCTCTCCGATGCAAGCTCATGGCAGAAATGGCTACAGCCACCGTGGTTCAGCCCAACATCCAGTAGTGCTGAGAGCCAAACCAGCATTAAAGAAAAATAGAATACATATATTCCTATTGGGAAGGGACTTTTTATAAGGGCATGGAGTGATAAGACAAGGGGGAATGGTTTTAAATTGGAAGGGGGGCCAATTTAGATTGGATATTAGGAAGGAATTCTTCACTATGAGGGTGGTGAGGCCCTGGAACAGGCTGCACAGTGAGGTGGTGGATGCCCCCTCTCTGGAGGTGTTCAAGGCTGGGTCGGATGGGGCCTTGAGCAGCCTGGTCTGGTGAGAGGTGTCCCTGCCCATGGCAGGGGATGGGACTTGATGATCTTCAAGGTCCCTTCCAGCCCTGACCATTCTATGATTCTATGATTCCTCCTCTCTGCAGGGGAGGAAGGCAGCATGAGTTTTCTGTTGACTTTCTGTAGCATCTCATCGCAGGAAAGAGCAAAGCCCGTGCCAGCACAGAGGGAGGGCACAGGAGTGGGGAGAGAAGAGGATGAACAGGACACTAATTTAGACTTGTATAACTGGTATGGCAGAAACACAAGTTGTTACATCCAGTGGGGAGCACAGGGGACAGACACACTATGCCAGGGCACATAAGAGGCAGCAATAGTAAAAACTAGACAGCAGCTTATAGGACAGAAAGATGGTCTGGCCCCAGAGCCCAGCCCTGGAATTAGAGGGACAAGTTTCGATTTCCAGTCTATCTGCAACAGCGAGCAAGTTTTAACCTCCCTCTGCCCTAGGTCCTGGTTTCAGCATACAAACTGTTCACCAATACTCAAGAAACTGATGAGGCTTAAATAATTTTTTTAAGCAGGGTCAGCTCCCTGCCTGCTTCACAGCACAGTTCCACAAACACCAGCCTGAGGGACGGGCATCCAGCACTGGGGCTGCTCTGGGAAATCACACAGTGACACTGAGCCCCAGGCCCAGCGTCCTCTTCTGATGTTACAGCACTGAGCTTTCCTTCTTAAACAATAAGCCAGTTAGGAGGCATGAAACCAGCATGTGTTAAATGAAGCAATGTCCTCAGAGAGTCTGCAATACACTGCTGTAGCAGAGAGATTTCCACTTTATACATGCACTGTTCCACCTTACTATCGGTGGATGCTGAAGCCCCAAAGGGTTGCTTCAGAGCTGCTACAAACCACTTCAATTTTCCACAGATTTGGCAGAGCCCTCAGACTAAGAAAATCACTAATGTAACCTTCACATGAAGAAAAAAAAAATCCATTCAGAAACTCTGAAATCTAGTTTCTGAATTTTAATTCTGCCCAGGAGAGAATACAGTGCAGCTCCACAACTCCATAACTCTTCCTAGCCCTGAGCAAGGAGGGAGCAAAAAGAGGAAAAGTTCAGAAATCACATTACCTTCTCTGATCAACAAGTCCAACTGCTGGTGTCCCACAAAGAGCTAACAGATCCCATGGATAAACAAAACCCCACCTGTCAAGTCCTACTGGTCCTGCTTACAGCAATGTTGACCTCTCTACCATTGGTTGGTGGTTGGTAAGAGTATGCTAAGAGCACTGCTCAAGTCTGAAAGGATTTATCCATGCTTCCTCACAAGTTACCGTGAGATTTGGGAGTAAAATGTGTTCTGTACAATACATTAGCCTCATCAAAGAAAGAGGGATACAAAGAAATCAGGAGAGGTGGCTCAAAGGAAAAGACAAAAGGGCAAAGGACGAGCCAGTGCTGTACCTGGAAAAGAGAAACCTGCTCCACAGAATCGGAATGAATCGCTTCAGTAAAACAGTGCTTTTAATGTTGTGGGGTTTTTATTGTCCAGGACTGCTCTTTGTAGTTCTCACATTTAAAAAGAAATGCAACAGCTAGAAGTCTGGCCAGCTGCACCGACAGCACTTACAAACCCCTTTGCTGACAGCCCATTGCTTTGACTCCATCCTAGCTCAGAGTCTGCACTTAGAAGTTACCACCTCCAGCAGTAGCATTTATGGGCTGATTTTAGCTGAGGTCTGACTTAGCAGATTTCCCAGTTACAGAGAAGCTGTGGAACATGAAGCATGTTGGCAGTCCCAACAGTGTGACTGTGAGGACATTTGGAACTTGATTTTAAAAACAAAGTGGTTTTTAAATCAGAGATTTTAAAACAAGTTTTGGTCTCCAAACAGTACAATGGAGGGAGGGCTTTGTTTCTATAAAGACTGCATCTCCAACACATGTTGCTGCAATGCTGCAAAGAGCCTTGTAACATGTGAGACAGACCGCTGCCCTTGACACACACTGCCTTGCTTTCCCATTTTCCACTTTTCCTCTTGAAACAGTTTGTAGCCATGCACATAACTCAGGTCCCTTAAAGCGCCTTGCTCTGGGATGCCCAGATCAATGGGAATGGCACTGACATGCAATTACAGTCACTTGTGAGGAACACCCAAGCTCAGCCGCCTCCTGCCTTCAAAGTGCTCTTAGGTCCCCCTGCTCCTCTCAGCTATCAGAGGGATGCACTGCATCTTGTGGATCTGAGTCCCTTTATGACTGTAGGGTGAGACTTGGAGGATTCAGAGACTGAGGCGTACTCAGTCTGAATCCTCACAGGCTGAAGGTCATGTTCACAAGTTAGTTTTTATAAAAGTACAGAGACATTGGCCTTCCAAACCACGAGAACAACGAGGATGCTTTCATTAACTCAGTTTTGGTTAACAGTCCAACAATCCCACTCAGATGAAAAGGAAAAAAAAGCAGAACCCAGACAGCAAACCAGGCACAGATCACAACATGGGGCACAAAACCCCAAAAGAAACCATGAGCAACAAGAGGAGAAGTCTTACAATGAGTGGAAATAATTCATCCAAGCACCTCCCCTCCCATGAGATCAGCACTGACTCCTCTCCCCTACGAGGGCCTGGCCCACTAGGTTTTGCAAAATGCATTATTCGGACATGAGGAGCAGAGCAGAGGCCTCACTGCCATCTCCTCACCTCTCCACACAAGACTCCTGCAGACAGAGCAGCTAACGACTCCTGACTCAGCTCCTCTGCCCCTCCAAACGTGGCACTCTGATTCACAGGACAAATCCCTGCGCAGAGGGAGAGCCATACATCTTAATCAAGACATATATGCGAGTCTGAGGGCAGACTTTTGCACTTCCTTTGAACAGTCTGTTTAATTTTGGGAAGCACTTCTTACAACAAAGTTTCCCTAATGAGCCTCCCTCCTAACTCCTCCGGGTCTCCAATTTCACAACTTCCTTGAAACAAATGGAGCGTTGCTCTATAGAAACAGCAACACTAGGTCCCTATTCAGCAGAAATGATGGAAAGTTTTCTGAACTGCAGTGTGTGGCTGCTTTGTCCTTCTTTTGTATCTGCACAGCTAATTTTCTTTCACAGGATGGAGAACTGTACATTGATTAAGACAAAATTTCCCCTACTCGCCCACAGACCACACTACAAGCCTCTCGACTTGCTTTGTAGTTCGATGTGAATTCAACCATGATACAATTTTCAGAGCAGATCAGTTGGAGAGGGGGAGCAAACATGCAGGAGGAAAGAACCAAAAAAAAAAAAAATCACTAGGAAGTTGTTACTCAGAAACAGTTCTCTGGTTTGCTTTCAGCTTTTTTGAGTAGCTACTAACAAAAAGCTGGATGCATTTGCACAGCGAATTCAGGAACTATTGTGCTACCACACCAGAAGAAATGTATGCTAATGTGAAAGGAATGTTTTACAGGGTCTATCTCTGTGCTCCCTCCTGCCTTTGCCCACCTGATCTGCAGTCACCACCACCACCACCATGTTCTCCTCCATGGAGACACTATTTATGATTCTTGATGAGTATCAAATGAAATATATGTATGTATTCATCTATAAATGTGTGTATAGTTTTTAACACATATATATATATTAAAAAGAATCACATTTTATAAACCCTGAAGAATCATTACCTACAATGCTTGCATCTCCTTCTCTTCCCCTTCCATTAACACCTACTTCCAGAAGCGTGGCTTCACGAGGTTCTTGTCTTCCTGTGAAGTTTCTGCCATGCATATTCTCATTTTAGAGTTCTGGGGACTACAGCAGCACGGTATTTAACAGAACCAAAATGGTGAGATGAAAGATCCGGAGCCTCACACACCTTATGGCTGCTACATCCACTCAATGGGCACTAATCCTTTCTGTCCCAACTGAATTTAAATTATTTAAATCAGCCTGCTTACATTAGCTGTTAATGGAACTTGTTCCACCCCATCTCAGTGCCCTGCCCAGAAGAGGCCAGGGCTCACCACATTCCGTACATCATTTAGAGTTAACAGGAAGATTCAAATCAGAGACTCCCTCAATTCAGCTCCCAGCACTGCACTGAATAGACACCAGAGCAGGTCATTTCACCTTTCAGCCCAGTCACCACCCAGCAAAAGAATGACAGGCTCTTTACTGTGCACCGTTACACTGTGGAATTGTAATTACTCCTACAACAAGCCCAACTCTGCGATGCCAAACGCCAGACCTTGCTTAGGTGTCTCTGCTGTGGAAAAAAAACCCTTAACAGCCAGTGAAATTCTGTTAAAGAAAACTCAGCTGCTCATTTCAGTGCAGTACAGTGAAGTCCGTAACATCTTATTTACTCAGTGAATAAACCAGGAGCAGATGTATGACAGATCACAGCATCTCCACCCAAACTGGTACATGTCAGCAGCACAGGGGAAGGCCGACCTATGCTCACAGGGCCAAACCCCCCTATTTCTCTTGCAAACATCTGGGATTTAATGATGTCATTTATTCTATTATCTTTCTCCACTGACACCATGATTATAAACTCATAGTTGAGGCAGAGACCTTCACACGTATTTCTCTAAACACTCAATTTGCAGCTGAATTTCTTGGCTCAGCTCCTGTTCCATTGGTGTTTCTAACAAGAAGGCAAAACTCAGCAATAATCAGGTATATCTTCAGCTACTCCCACAGCAAAGAAAGCAATGGGATATGTAAAGTGTTGGTTTTCCTTTCAGCCTTTGTCTTGAAGATCAAAGCTTGCGGTCAGGTCTTTAAAGATTTGACAGAATCACAGAAATCAAATATTGAAATGATCTATTAGGTCCCATCGCGTGCATCATGCCCTTGGGCCAGATGAAGATTGCTCTCTGCAACAGCTTTCAGAGCTCTGTCACGTTTGCTTTTCACTGCCCTACCTCAACGCCCAAAATTTTTATCACAATTCAAAACTTTGCTGCTTTCAACTTTACTTGGGTTCTTTACACAAGATGAAAACACTAAAGCCTTTCACCACAGTTTGTGAAAGCAGCAACTAAATGAAGGGAACCAACCATTTTCGAGCCATGTAAGCATTATGGCCCAGTCCAGCCCACAGCATCAGATTTTAATCGCAAAATCCACGACTGATGATACATTCTGCAATCCTCCTACACTTATTTTTTTTAATTCTATAAATAAAACCTGAGTGAGTTAAGTAAAATCAATCAGTGAATTAATGTCAGTCATTAAGACCACCCCATGAATAGTGTAAGTCCTGTACATGCACTGTTCCCACTGATACAATGCCCGGCTGGGCACGGTGAATTCCATACAACAATGCTGCTGATCCTACAGAAGTGGCCGCTGTGGTCACAACTTTAACCTCTTCAGCCCAGGGATCACAATAACCCAAAGTCTCTTTTCTTCCTTACAATCCTCAGCATGTTTTGAAACCGCCCCTTTTGCCACTAGCCAGGATTGTGGGTCTGACTTCGGGAGTGTGTACCACACGGACACCCGGACACACAAAGCTACACCAGCCCATCAGGAGAGGAGGCAACCATAGAATCACAGACTGGTCTGGGTTGGAAGGGACCCCAAGGATCACAGAGCTCCAACCCCTGCCACACGCACAGCCACCAACCTCCAGGCCTGGATCTACACAAGGTTGCTCAGGGCCCCATCCAACCTGGCCTTGAACACCTCCAGGGATAGGGCATCCACCACCTCTCTGGAGAGCCTGTTCCAGCACCTCACCACTCTCTCTGTAAAAAGCTTTCCCCTAATATCTAATTTAAAACTTCCTTCCTTTAGCTTTAATCCATTCTCCCTTGTCCTGCCATTATCTACCCCTTTAAAAAGTTGATTCCCCTCCTGTTTATAATGCCCACTGCAGTCCTGGCACCACTACTTTGGCTTATTTAGTGGTTTGTTTAGTTTGGTTAGGTGTGAGTGTAAAAGTTGGGACTCAGTGGCAGTGGGTCACCAGCCTGTGGCATGCAGACTGAAGAGAGGTCAGTGAAAAATAAAGAGGAAAAGCAAATACATCCTGAGTAGCTGTTACTGCTTGGATACAGACACCATGCTTGTGCAGGGACTCCACACCTACCCAGGGAGTTTCTGGGCATACTGTGACAACCCAGGAAGACAAAGGAAGCGCAGACATCAATTACAAGTCAAAGGGCAAGACACTGCAGATGCCACAGAAAAGCAGATACTCTTTTAAATTCAATCAGTGCTGACCCAAGCAAACCACTTAAAGAAAAAAAAACAAATCAAAGAAAGAGAAAAGAGCTCAGACTGATGCACACATTCATGTAGGCTTCATCTTTCCCTCTCCTCTTCCAAAACTACTCGGTGCTCCCTTCTTCAGATTGTACAATGTCCATGAAAACTAGTATAAAGACAAAAGTCAAACAAATGAAAAAAATGTAATGCCTTGGCTTTCTGGCATTAAAGGGTAAAGCAAATGATTGCTTCTGAATTCAGCAGTGAGAGCTAGAGATGGTCACCAGTGACCACAGAAGTCGAGGCTTTCAAACAGCTCATACCTTTCCCCTTGTGCTCAGTCCTAGGTTAACCCTGGCAAGTGTACTGCATTAGTGTAATGAACATAAAGTGTTCACAAGGTATGTGTGTTCAGAAATTGAAGAAGACACATTTGTGAGAACACACTTTCTTTCCTGCCCATCTCTGACAGCCATCTCTCCATGCCGTGGCCCAGAAATACCATTGGTGGAAGAAGCCAGCACAAAAGGCCTACAAAACATAAATCATTCTGTACAGCTGCCTCTTCTGAGCATTAGCAACGTGTCACTCAGAACCACGCAGCCTGAGGAAAACTTAGTGATAGCTGCTGTGCAGTCCCAACACTTACCTGTTACTCCCCACAATCAGTTCTTCAGCCTACTTGACCTCCCTTTTTTTTGGGGGGTGGAGGGGACACAGGCATAAAGCCACTTCTGGAACATTTCCAGAGAGCTTTGTGATTTTGCATTTACAGGATTAGCAGCCAGGTAAAACCAGGTGCCTGAGAGTCTTGCCAGTAGCCCTGTCTGGGAGTATGCTCCAGATACACTGTTTACCAGCTGGAAGATCAACTCTAGTTACAGAGAAGAAGAAATGGACAACCTCCATTAAGTTCTGTGGGCTCCTGGGAGCCCTTAAAGCAAGGGAGTAGGAGAACACAGAAGTTCTGACAAAGAAAAAAAGAAAGGACATAAACTAAGATACTGTGCAAATCTAAACCCAACAATTGCAAATGCGCAAAAAGTTCTGGAATAAAACAAAGCCCCAGTACTTAACTGCTGTGTGCTTGTTTTTTTTAGTAGTCCATATGCATACACTAACACCACCAACACACCAGAACAGCATGCCAAGAGTGAAAAATAAGGAGCCTGCAGAAATAGCACTTAGCAAACTTCTAGTGCAGATGTGGCAGATGTTTAAGAGGACATTAAGAGGGCCAATGACCCTCTTAGTCAAATTTTCAACCCACTTATGAAGACATGACAGTGACATTCTGTCCTTTAGAGTCAGCAATCCTTGTCTACCTTAGACAAGGAAATGACAAAGCTTAATAGTTATTAAATTACCACAGTTTTTTCTTCTTTCCCGAGTTGTCTCTAGTTCCTAAGCTGGCCAGCAATTCCTCTCCTCTTCCCCATTTGTGTTCTTGGCTCACAGCCAGTTCAGAGATCAGACAAATTCCAACTGCTGAAATTAATCTACTGTCTCAGGTTTAAAGACTATCCTGGATCTCTTTCGTATGGAGGTAGGAAACTAGTTATAACCAGTACTGCAAGCACGGAGTTTAAATGGTTTGTTCTTTGAAGTGAAGCTGCTGCATGGGAAGAATGGCTCATCCACACACGTTACATATAGGTGCACACTCACACACACTAAAGTCTGAGTATGTACAGAGTAGGTCACAAACATCACCAAACCACCAAACTCAATGACAGTTGGCATCTGGAGTTTTAAACAATGAAAGTCAAACAAAGAGATCCAACAAACAGCAGTGTTTCTTTGGAATTCTGGCAAAACACTAAAAATCCCCAGATATCTGAGCCAAAGTAACCACAAACAATGATCAAAACCCCCACCTTTTTCTTTTTATTTTCATTATTATTGCCATTGTTATTGACATTTAAAAAGCCAGGCTACCTATTGCTATTTCCTTGTGACAAAGAGGTATCCAAACATGGAGATGATACGACTATCACGTTAAAAACAGAAAGAAAGATTTCAGAATCATTTGAAACCAAAGACTCAAAAACATCCTATGGAATTTATGTGCTCTGGAAAAGCAGCTCTTTAAAATGTTCTACACCAACTGCGTTTCCTCTGATTTGAGGAAGAAAAGAGAACAAATGATAGGTTTGAATAGCACCAGCATACTGTAACAATGAGCACTCAAAAACCCAGTAAGTTTATATGGAACACAACATTTTCCAAGCTATGTTCTCTCTCTGTTGACTCCCACACATATTCAGTGGGGAGAGTTATGATGATTCCATATTACATTTGCAAAGCATCACTCCCCTCCCAGGTTCGGCAAGGCACTAAGTTTTGCAAACACTGTGCTGGAGAAAGGCAGTTAGCTGGAGGTTCAGGAAAGATCTGGTCTGGTAAAAAACGCAGGGACAATCAAGGAGGTATTAATAAACCAAGAGTTTTCATCTGCTTTGTTTGAACATTAGATTGTGAGTGTAATATAGTTAGAAAAAAATATCAGCAATGATACGCAACATGAAAGAGCCCAAATTCCACAGTGACCAAAACTATTTGCCATAAGAACCATGATTTTCCAGGTGTAACTTCCAGGCCATTTCCCAAAATATTTTAGACCTTCTGAATCAAAGTTTCCACCTGCGATGCCAGAAGTCATTGACCTTATTAAAAAAAGACAGCAGGTGACAATGTCCTCGACCAAATGACAGGCTCAATACGATGGCTCCAAAGGGAGTTTGCTCAAACACAATAGAGACCCGCGACGTGCGGTATCTGACCTGGAGCACAGACATGGATTGCTGCACCAGCTGTGAGAAACAGCACCCTTTTACATTCAAGTTAATCTCCAAGTTAACAGCGATTGTTATTTCTGCTCCATTGTTTTATAAATCTATTTTTATTTCTAAATATCCTTTGCTGGCCATGGACACAGGAATCTCCACCCCCCCTAATACTTCAAGGGACATCAATCTCAAGGAAATGCAACTCCCACACTTTGACTGTTATACAGGAAAAACAATACTGTTACACAACACTACACCATTCCAAAACATCTCAAAGTCAGACCCTCAACTTCAGGAGCTTTGGTGAAAAAGGCAGTTTATCAGCTCTGGAACAAATTCCCAGCTGCAAAGAGTCCAGCTAATGACAAGGCTTATGCAGAAGGCTCCCCACAACAGAGACGTGCTCCGTACCTGCAAACATTTACAAGTGGGTATTTAGGAAATCTATAAAATGCAGGACATCCAAATACCCTCATATTATTTCCTAATTTAACTGCAGATTGACCCAGCCAAATGCTACCAGTTAGCACTCCCCACATCACTTCTCTAACCTTTTCTGCCAAAGTGGTTTGAGGCTACTTTTTTTTAAGGCCTTATAAATGGTCATAAATTAAGCAACATTGTTCTGTTTGCGAAGGAAGGTTATCAGAGATAACCCCTCTCTCACAGATAACCCTTACTGAACAGAAATGAGGCACAAGTTCCTCTCCCTTGTTTTTCTTACCTACATCTTTTCCAGACTTGACATTCTTATTGATTATTAAACCCAAGAGTAATTTTCAAAAATTCTTCTTTCATCACGCAGCAATGGGGCTAATTGAAAAGATTAACTCTTGCCACAACACAGGCAAATAAACCCAGTAAACTCTAAAGAGTGCAGTGAAATGCATCCATGAAGGACTGCAGCTAACACATCCAAAGCTCAGCTAGCTCCACAGCGACGACTTCACAGCGCGGTATCACCACTCAGTAACAATTTGAGATAAACGATACAAAACACATCCATCTTCAGCAAAAGCAGATTTCAAAGGAACACACAGTATAATCTCCTACTCAAAATGTAGCTTTTCTTAGAGGTTAAAAAAAAACCCCTCTCTCTATTGCAGAAATTGCTAGGAAACATTTGATGATTGCAGTCACCACTTCTCTGGTTTGTGTCTTATCAAAAAGACAGGCAGCTCACAGAGCTTTGTGCTCAGTCTCTCTTAGCAACCTTTCCTCAAAGGACTGACTTGGCCTGGCACTGATAAAGGCTGTGGGGAGAGCACAGGCAAAAGGTGATACGGCTCCAATCATACCTTTGACAGACACATGCTCTACAACAGATTAAAAAAATAAAATAAATAAAATAAAATACGAACTTGGTCAATAGAGCTCCTGCTTTCCAGCATCACAAAAGTGTATGTAGGACACCTGTTAAGAGCAAAAGCATTCACTCTCTTTCAAATGGCCAATTATCCAGCATGAGATCAGAGTCCAGTCAGCACAACTGCTAATTAGGGTTCTCCCAAGCCTTTTTAATTTACAAATTGCTTCTCCATGCCTTCTCCCAGATCCTGAAAGTTATCACAAATGTCTACAAACACAACTGGACAAGTATTTCAAAGCAATTCTGTTCTGTATAGAGTTAATCCAGTGCATTCAAAATAACTTACCCACTAATAGCTTCACATCTCTGACGGTGAAATCCGGGTCAGGCATTCTATAATTAGCAAAGAAAGCAACATTAAATACCGTGCAGATAAGTATGGGTACACTTTCGTTACCATAATAAAAGAGAAATAAATGTATAGTGCTCTTTGTCCATAATGCAGTAGGTGGAATGGAGCAAGGCTGCTCTGAGGTGTGGACAGTGCACGTTTTAATGACATACATAACATCTCTGCATTGGCAAGTGTACAGAAGTTTCTCCACTCATAATGAAAGAAGAGAAGAGGTAGGTGTCTTTTCAAGCACTCTATAGCAGCACTGGAGTGGGATGGAAGGAGTTGGGGGTGATTTTAATAAAATTCTAAACCTTTCCAGCTCCTTCCTGCTGGAAACTCACAGCACTTTGCAACTGGTGGTGCCTCACTGATATTCCCCCTGTGTGAGCGTTATCACATCTGCCAGTGGATACAAACTGAGGCACAGAGCAGTAAACCAATCTGTTTTAACACTGCATCATCATTGGTTGGATTCACTGCTTGGAAATAAAATGCTAAAAGTAATTCATTTAAGCTCCTTCATGTTCATGACTATTCCAAACCTCCTTGCCTGGCAGAAGACAACCGAGCTGTATTTGGTAGGTAGGGAGACTGTTGTTTGATTTAATTTGGGCTAATTCAGAGCTAAATTAAATGGTAGCATAATTAGTTCACTGATGTTGATTAATTTGTAAGATTGATTCTAACACAGGCAATGTTTTAAGGTTTAATGGAATTAGACAATAACCTAGTATATCAGGTGAGTTTTCTATGTCAGGTAGAAAGTGAAACTCTGCAACGAACAGACTGGATGGAAAAAGGAAGTAACAGCAGGGGTATTATGAAGCTGATTGACTTCATCTTAATGACAGTATTTCATATCACATAAAAACTGACTTAAGAAAGTGTAATGAAAAGCAGCCCTGTGGTAACGGCCAGCGCGGTGCTCTGTGTCTCTTCTACTGCCCTGGGTGGAAAAGAAACAACTTGCTCCTGGTCATAAAGGACTTTTGGCATAATTCAGTTTGAAATCAGGACTGTGGAGCCCACAGGCAAACTTCTAGAGCAGTAGTTTTTACTATTAAGAAAACACTGAAAGGTAAAGTTAAAAAATACATTTACTGACACGTGTATATTTTGAGATCTATTCCTCTTGCTCTGGTGGGATGCGGAGGCTGGACAGTATCTTTTGTTAGGTCTCTGCCAACTCTCACATCTTTGCATTTAGCTGTGAGGGCCCCACAGCTTTGGAATTCACTCCCTCGCTGGAATAAAACAGCCTGAATCTACTGACCTTCAGGGTTCATTCAGAGCTCATCTTTTTTTTCCAAGCACTAGAAAGTCAGAAGTAGGGGAAGGAGGAACTATTTGCAGGCGACAGGAGCGTGCAAGGCTTAGCTGCAAATGCCACAGCTTGCCAGTATTTTATGTCAGACACATAGAACAGTTTGATGGGCAAACTTTTTCACATTTGTATAAATCAATATAAACATCAACAACCAAGATAGAGAACAGCCCCAACCCAGATGCATACAAGGAAATCCAGCCTTTCCAAAAGCTCCAGCAGCAGCTGACAATAAACATTAATCAAATTGGAAGAATACAATCCTCCCTAACAATAAAGTTCCATCTTTAGCTCTTCAGAGAGCACACCTGGCATACCCTTGGCTTCTTCTCTGTGATCTGGGGATGTGTGCTGCCTTAGAGAAAAGGTATGCCAAGGGAAGGATTTCAGGCTTGTACTTGAAACCTCCTGTGTTCGAGAACCTGAGTTGTAGTTGGGTTGCCTTGGGAGGTCCAGCTTTCATTCAAACCCATTCTGCTGGCTGCTGAGATCGTAAATGACTGTACTGCTTCACCTCCAGCCCTACATGGTGTAACTGCCAAGCTCACTCTCATACAATCAGCACTACAGCGTTATGATGGCCAAAAAACCCCCAAACCTGTTTTCTTGAATGTCACCAGTCCTAAACTAGTCAGGAAGTGTTGGTTCAGCTTCTTCTCTGCGTACAAATCCAGACTACAAACAATGCAAGAAGTAAGAATTATTTTTTTTCCTGTTACACAATTTTTAGGCAAATGCACCTTGCATAAATACACCAAATTCTTCCAAAGATTGCATGTATCATAGAAAAATTGGTGAAGAAATGTATAGATGGGTGACTTTAGGACTAAAATATGACTGACTGCAGCTTTCAGCATTCTGTTGCCTATGAGTCATGTTGTCTCAGAGAAGAAACACAAACACCTTAGTGTGCAAACCTGTATTGTAGTAAATGTTTAAAGATTTGCTAGGGAAGTCTCCTATTCAAGTCCTAATGAGGATGAGCTCTGGCTAGCATACATATCTGATTAACCACGACACAATGAAGATGTTGGATAAAAGAGACAATACCTCTCTAAACAGCATTCTCTCTCCAAGTCGGATGCCTGGAAAGAGCCAAACAACCCTCTGAGAAACCAGCTCCTCCTCTGCTAAGAAATCATAGGTGGGCCTTCCTGCTTCCAGCCATACAAGTAACAGCTCACGCTGGTCGGAAACATACAGGAAAGCGATGCTCAGTGTTTCATTATAGTATTTTTTCCTCATTCATTTCATTCCTTGCTATTTCAGAGTACCTCCAAGCACAGTAACCACGCTGTTGGGCTACGCTTTGTACATCTGCCAGGCGCAGACATGCAAGCTGATGGCTTAAACAGCAGACTCAAGTGGAAGCACGTATCATCAGTTACTCAGAATGTTGGAAATCTAAAAGTCATCTTTTATCGTAGGTTTTATAGCCCACTGCATCTCAAAAGTCACCCTACCTATATGGGAATGACCTGATGCACCCTATCACGATACACACAGCCTCCTCTGGATGAAAAATGGGAGTGCTAGAAAAGACCCAGTGAAGGAGTATTTCCCCCAGAGCCTGAAGTAGAACGTAAAGTTCCCAAGTCTCATCAAACTGCTCTGATCCAGAGACGAACTGTCCAGTCTCACTCCAGTGGTGGAAGATGGCAGACTATGGCACTCATTGTTTCAGGCATTAATTGTGAGGATTATGAGACCAGAGGGTCTCAGAGCATCAGCTGAGTTAGGCAGGTGTCAGTACTATTTTGAACTTGCAGTGCAACACACACAATGTTTACGTATCTGCACATCCACAAAACTCATAGACTGCATGCCAGCTGCTTTTGATAGATACACGTAAGAAGTAGAAATGTAAATAAAATTAAATCATGTTATCCTGCAGAGTGCCAAATAGGAAAGTTTGCTCATGCATTTCACTTCTGTCATTTAAAATCCACATAAACTGTTTCCAACCTTCTCTCCCTCTGGTGACATTTAAGCCCAAGTGTGTGCAATTCCTTTACAATATTATTTCAAACTAATAAGTCATGCTCATTTAAATACAAAATATTAAGAGTGTTGAATGTCCTGTAAGAGATTACTGATCTACAAATCCTAGCATTTTAATCCCCTACAGCAATCAGTACTCTGTGACACAGCAGAGAATGGAAACACACAAACATTTTACCCAACTAACTGTGAAATGAAGAATTCAACTGATTCCATGCAGGAACCATCCAAAACTCACATATCAAAAAACCTGCTCTTACTTCTATCAGCATACTAACTCATCAAAAATGTCCTCCAAAACAAACAAAAAAAAAGGATTCTGTATTTTTCATCTCATCTCTGACAGTGAGTCTCAGCTAGAGGAAGAAGTTGCACGTGTGTGGATGGTTCACAAAAGGCCCTAGGAAGAAGGAAAGATGTCAGAAGAGCATTAGAATGATACCAGCAGTCAGAAGCGTACTGAAAAGCCGGCTACTCGAGCCTGGCTGCTGAGACCATTCTAAGCTGAAACACATACTTCTTTGCCAGGCAAAGCACTAGTGTGTGACCATCAGGTACAGGACTCCAAAACCTTTGGTGTGGATTAGCATTCATTCCTCTCCCATCTCTTCACAGTCCAGAATTCAGACGAGGCATTACCCGAACAGCTGGAGCTGCACAACTCCAGCTGAAAATGAAGGCAGCCTCCTGTCCTGCTGCTTCTTCACTCCAGAGGCACCTTCCTAAACTGCTGACCACTTTGATAACACTTACAAAGAAAGATACCATATTTTCAACGGTCGCCTTTGAGGCACGATCATCTCTATGTGGATTCACACACCTAAGCATTTGAGGCCAGGCCTTTTTCTTCTGCCTCAGCAAAACCCAGAGGTCCATCTATAGCCTGGCCTATCCCCACACATGGTGTATAACCACAGGAGTGGATACATGGCCGAAGCCCTCCCTTCTTCAAGGTCTTAGCAAACATGACTGATGGTTTCAAGGAAGAGGAATAGGAACGCTGACTGAATACCTCTAAAACCAGCACGTCTTGAAGACAAACAGGCCAACACATGATACAAAAAATGAGATGACTCTTTACATGACCCAAATAGTTTGAGAAGTCTCTGAACCTCTGGATGAAGAAAAACCAAAGTCCACTCTCCAAAGGCAGCATTGCACCAGGAAGCTTCAGTGGAAGCACCCAACTAGCCAGAAGTGGAGTGTCCAGTGGCAGCTCTCCAGATTTTGGGCATAAGGACAACAAAGAACCCAGTGATAATGCGTGAGCTGAGATTTGAGTGTTAAAATGTCTGTGGTGAAATTACCTCATTACAGAATCCTGAATGATGAGCTATGAAGAAACAGATATTACAACTTGTAGTTATGGACACCAAGAAATAGGTATCTTCGTGAAGGATCTCGTGTAACATCTATAGCCCATCAGGCAGCCTGAGTTCTGGAGGCAGCTCTGGCTGGTACAGAGAAACACTGGGCCCAGGCTGGGGTACCTGTTATCCATCTCTGATAAGGTCCAGCCATTCACAGCTGACAAGCCCAAGAACATTTGTGCCTGTGAGATGAGCTCTTACTTCTGCACATCTCCTCTGATGGAGCACTGCCTGAACAGGCACGGTTGGCACAGTAGCAGCTGAAACATCTCCCCAGTTTTCTTCTACTATGGGGAATTTGGGAACTTCCTCACACACAGGAGGATGATCTGGCTGCTAGGAAGGTGTAGTTGTATCTCTGGCTCCCAAACACTCCCCAGTTTCACAGAAGAGCTGATGGCTTATTCCAGAAGAAATTATTGAAGTTTTTTCTCACTTGTCCATCAGAAGCAGCAACTTAAAACCAATGCATATAGAGAGAGCAGTTGCCTCAGACAATCTTCCTCCATTTTCCACAGTACGAATGTCCTTCAGTTGACTGCTCCAAGAAAAGCATCTCTTGAAGAAATAAACCCAACAAAAAAGTAGCAACATCCTTCAACAACCAAAAAACTCCTGCTAGGTTGAACAAAGACACCAAAAGGAGAGTCAGAAAAACAGAGGCTCAAATGCAGCAGGAAAAGGAGGGAAAGTTCTTGTATTTGGAGGCTGTGAGGAAGCCAGGAACTGGGGTCCCAAGTTAGGTGAGGAGAGGGCAGAGCAGAGCCCTTCAGAGGGCAGGAACTTCCTGTAATAAAGTTCCTGGTAAAGCAAAAGTGATCCAGCTTCAGGTGATGTTACATGTACACACACAGTGTAAGGGTACATTTGGGACAAGCGCTCAACAGAGACATCACTGGCTCTCTAGGAACTAGGAACAACGGTGTCACCAGTGAACGCAGAATAAATGGTACTTTACGTGAAGGAAACTCAGCTGAGAAGATAAACAGGAAAGTGATTCATCAGGGAAGAGGATACTATAGTTCTGTAATGTATGAGCTAAGATTAAGGAGGTGGCTGCTGCAGGGGAAGCGTAATTAAGCTGAGAACATGGAAGACTTTACTCTGCTGTTCGGGTTTTCATGTGGAGGTTACAGACTTCAGGAATATCAAAACCAGATGTTTTTTGTAAACAAACTTTAAGGATCAATGCTTTCCACCTGAACACACCTTCTCTCAAATAATACAACAGAAAAAATTGGGGTTTTTTCTGTGACACCAAATAGGAACATAGAAACTGGAAGAAGTGACCAGGCTTTCCCCTCAATATCTGGGTTTTCTGCCTATCTTCTAAAACATGACTGGACACGTGCACGTTTTCATAATAAAATTAGGGTATGATCTAGGAAAGGCTTTGAAAAAACAAATAAAGAGATGGTATCTTGGTGTCTGCATTTTTACATTTTTTTTAAGAAGAAACTAGACTCTACATCCATGACTAAGTGGAGAAATACCTGGGCTTAAAAACCAAAAGAAAAAATATCCTAGTACAACACAATGGTACAACAACGTTACTGTAGTTACTACTGAACACCTAATAAGCACTTCTTGTTTCAGAGTTCACCATACAAAACTATTTTACCACACTGTGAGAGGCACCACAGCAGCTCCTATTTCTTCTCATGTGTCTGGCAAATGCCCCAAACACGGCTTCTTCTCTTTCTTTCCTTAAGTTATAGTGGGGTAGCTTGATTTTTTTTTTTTTTAATTAAATAATTGGGACTCCTCAGTTCCCCAAATTTGAGGTGTTCCAGCTGAAACTGAGCAAAATAATTATGCTTTCAGAAAATTAACCTTCCATCTTTCAGATACAATCAGTTACATAGTCCTAATTTCCAAAAGTATCAAGGAACATTTATCTAAACTATGTATGGCGTGGCTGATAAAGTATATCATTTTAATATTTCTCTCTTAGACACTGTCACTTTTACAAAGAAACTTGCAGGATTCTTTTATTAAAATACCAAAGCCTTTATGACTGGATATTAACAAAGCACAACCTCAAAAAGACTCTAATAATACCACGTTTTAACTAGACCTTATTAAATATTTACAAAGCGATAACACTCTGAAGAGCTACAACTCTAATGGAAAATGACAGGCATCATTAGACATTCTACCTGTAACAGAGAAAACAACTGAGCATTCAGAAGTCAAAGGGAGGTTGTTCTGTTGTACCAGCATGGACTGGATGCAAGAACCTGTGAATTTTATTCCTAATGTTCATCGCTGAGCTATTTTTGAGTGCGTAGAACTGCTCTCTATGCACTTAACTTTTATAGACCTCATTATCTGCTTGTTTATAAGTGGAAAATAATCATTCCTCTTCTCAAGGGTGCTGATAGTCTTACTAATTGCAATACGTTTTGAGATCATCAAAAGAAATATGGCATACAAGTGGAAAGCATAATGGTTATTTTATAAAAGCATTTATTAATCATCAAGATTTGGTGTAACTTACTTAATTCCCAGTCCATCCTTATTTCTGAAGATAAGGGGAACTCGGAGAGCTTCTCTTTGCACATACTCAAAAGTAAAATCTGTTTGAATAATGAATAAGGAAAGAAAAAAAAACCCCAAATCAATTACAATGGCATTGGCATCTCACATGACATTTTCTCAAAACACTCCCCTGTTCCCTTTTCTCACCAAAGAACTCCACTATCACCTAAAGAAAAAAATTAAGTGAATGCATATTTCAGGTCCAAACCGGAAACCAACTGACAGACAATGCTCTCCCAGCTGCTCTCTATTTTTCCTGTTCACTGATGCACATAAAATAGAATGCAGTCAGAGTTTGTCAATTAAGGTCGGGGTGAAAACACCCAGGCTGTAATGAAATACCATTTGAACAGTTAAAGAATAATCCTAACTAAATTACCGCAAAACAGCCTACTACTTTTGGGCAAATGAGAAGTTTAAACTGTATGTTTGAGTTTATGCACTATACGTTTTTAAGTTCTACATCTCTACTCAGGAAAAGAAACCTCTTTTTCTTGGAAGCATCACCTGGGAGTAGCGGAAAGCCCCAATTCTGCAAACACACGGTACGTTAATGTGAGGACTGCTACTACTTTCAATAGAGAACTTTTTAATTAATTAGAAACTTAACTGCAGGAGCTGATAGACAGAACTCTTAACGCAGCTCCTGGCACTTAGGGAGATGGTGAAAAAGGAATCGGTTTTGTGGGGGAGTCACAGTGTAACAGGCAAGCAGCCAGAAAATTAACCATGGGTTTGTTATGTTACCGCTGAGCGGTATCACCTTGTTGCTTCACTCAGAGCTGGCCCCTCCGGGGATTTCTGTATGCAGAGGTCTGACACAATGGCAGTGATTTTGGGACTAAGGAGGAAGTTGCAAGGCAGGGATTTGGGTGAGCCATGCCTACAAAACCTCACTCTCCCTTTGGAGCCTTGTGCCACAGACAGGAGGGGAATTCCTGCAGTGCCGTTTGGAGCTAATCCTTTCTTACAGGAAAAAGTGACTTTTGTAGAGCATCCATAGGGTACCGTGACCAGGAAAAAACTGCTTGCCTCTTCAGCACTACAAAATACACTGCCAGGTACACTAGATGCTTTATGGAGTACATTCAGGTGCACACCAGTAGTTTAACTTCTCCAGGATGCAGCCAGCAAGGTACATGCTGCCTGGGAAAGCACGAGAAGGTTGAGCTAGCGTCGGTGATGCTTGTCTGCTATAAACCCCGGTGCGGAATGCAACAGGAGAAAGAGGCTGAGCTCCCATCCCTAAAGATGTATTTCCTTCTAATTTTACAGCTTTTTCCTTCCGGTATCCAGTTAGCAATTAGGACAAGTAAGGATATAATATTCCTAATTAACATTACCAAATCAGAGTGCAGTAATTAGCCAGTTACAAACCCCTTAAAATTAACAGCAACTTTATTGCTACTAGTCTCAACCTAAGTGTAATGAATAGTCCAATTAAGGTTACCAAATAAATATTCCTGTACTAGAGAAATCTTCATTTCTCATAGGCATTCCCATTAAAACTGTTTGGGCTTTAGGTAAGCAAATAAACCAACCACAGATTTTTTTTTTTAAGGACACTCTCATCCAAGACAGAAAGTCAACAAACATCAAGAGTAGTATCGGTGGGAGAAGCAGATATTTAGCTTAGCAGACTAGAGAGCAAGTAGCTATGACAAAGTTCATTCAAGCAAAAAAAAGAATTTAAAAAAAAAAAAATCACACCACTGCCTTGTGGCATCTTGAGGAAAACCTCCAGCCTACATCCCTAGCAAAAAATAAAATAAAGGGAGGGGAAAAAAAGTTACCATGAAAAATAAAAGACGGGTCATGGGAAAGAAAAATAAATAAATATATAGCTCAACCAATTCCATGTGTTCACATAAACTGACTTTTTCATCCTTACTAACCACTGACATTGTTTTGCCTCCTTCAATTCAACTCCTGGGTTTAAAGAAAAAAAAAATAAACCAATAGTAAAAAATAAAACCAGAGCAAATAGGAAGGCAAACCCTTTCTTCCTAATGCCCCAACAAAGCATTTAAATCCCATGTGGGGTCGAACAAAGCAGACACAGACCACAACAAAATAACAAAAGGCACTCATTTATTTTCAAGTTCCCTAGAAAGGAGAAAAGCTGCCCAAAGATTTCAGAGCTGCTGAGCTAGGGAAGCTGCGGCTTATGTTAATAGTTAGCACGTAGCACTGGCATCCACTGGAGTATTTGGAAGATGAGGGTAGAACGCAGTAATTTTCTGGGAAATTAATTAACATTTCCCAGTTAAAAAATAGGTGTTTGTGTTTTGTTTGGAGGAAGAGGGGTCAGGGTTGAGCTTATCTCCCAAACAAATACCTTCCTAAAGAAGATAGGTATTTAATTTCTCCACCACATTAACGTTTCTAAAAAGAGCTTAAAATGCTCATGCAAAACTAAGCCTTAGGGGAGAAAAGGAAGTTTTCTAAACTAGATTAGCGGCTCCATAGCTAGAGCCATTTCAGGGGGATTACAGCCAAAACTCCTCTTTCCTCAGGGAAAGCCGGCTTAAAACAGGGAGACCCCAACGAGGCCAGGTTTCGGTGATGGGCATCTGGGACTGGGGATCCGTTTCGGCAATGCTGCGGTAAATAAAGGTGACTTCCAACTCCCCCCGCCCGTTGGATTCCCGGGCAAACCTCTCCCGTTTCCCCTCCTACCAGGCACCCGCGCTGCGGAGCTGGGCTGGCTGCCTTTGCTTACCGCTGCGTAATTTAAGTCACCTAAAGCAAACCGAGTAACTTCGGGGAATGAGGAACGTTGTAATTTAATATATGATAGAAACACAAAGAAGTTATTGACTTTAAAAGTCTCCGGCCCGGACGAACAGGCTCATCAATTGCATCCTTTTGCAAAAAGGGTCCTGGATTCCACAGGGGGCGAGTGGGGGGCAGGAATCACCTCCGGCTAAGTGGGGGCTGGGGTTTCTGCCTCTCCTTTGCCAGGACCTAATTCCTGACCATCTCGGTGCTGCGCTGAGGTCACTTCAGCAGAGCACGCAGGAGGTGGGAGGGAGCGCAAGGAGCTCCCATATATCACCGAGCACCGAGTCGGGGCAAGAGCCGCCCCTCCGTGTGTGTGTTGGGGGAGGCGAAGGGGGTAGTCCCCCGCGGCGGTGCGGACAGCAGGGCCCCTGTGCGGCGGCCGCCCCCCTGCCTTCCCCCGCTGCTCGGCCCGGCGTCGTCACCGGATCCTCGGGCAGGGGGATGCGGGCGCGAAATACGAACCCAGGCGCGGAGCTACACGTGGAGGCTCCGGCGGAGGAGTGAGCCCGGGCTAGGCAGCCGTGACCTCCTCCCCCCCTCCCATCCCCTCTTCCCCCGGCAGTTACCTTTCCCGTCCATGGCATGCACGAAATCCCCGTGATACGTTTTACTCTTTAATTTCTCTTCCAAATTGAAACTCCTGATGCTGACAATTTCCTCCACGTCCGAAAGGTCTTCGTTCTCATCGTACCGCTGCCTGCCAATCGATCGCTAAAAACACAGAAAACAAACCCACATCGTCCGGATAAGAGAAAAAAATATATAAATATATAGATATAAAATAAATAAAGCCGGGGTCGATGGAGAGAGGAGCGCGTGGGCTGTGGACGACGATTTGATAAACAGATTCGGGAGGGTGGGGGAGAGATAATTAAGAAGGGAAGGAAAACACAAAACCAACAAAACCTGAACCCGAACACGCTACAACACCGCTGTAGGCACAACCTTTTCCATGCCGTGACACGGAACTAGACACGAATAACAGGTGCTTGGCTGCGGGAAAACTAAAACTCGGGCTGCTGGGCAGGA
>VZTU01000479.1:182978-224299 GCA_013400835.1 Zapornia atra
GCGGGGAGGTGTGTGCGTGGGGAGGAGGGGGTGTCAGCGGGGAATAGGCCCGGCGGAGGCCGGTGCCGTTCTCCCGGGGAAGTTGCAAGGGGCGCGGAGCCGGGGCTGAAGGCGGCGGGGCCCCGCGGTGCTGCCCGGCCGCACGCCGCCGGCAGCGGGGGACAGCCGGCCGCGCACAAAGGTAGGTTTCCCCCGGTGGAAGAGACGGAGGGGGGGGACCCCGATGCACCGGCTGCCTCCGGCGGATCTCTTCCCCGGCAGCCGGCCGTACACACGCGCGGTGGATCAGCACAAACCCTTACTCACAGGCAAAAAAAAAAAATTATATTATAATCCCCCCCTCTCCTTCCCCTCGGTTAAATTCCACCCCCCCTTTCCCCGGTACCTAAGCTGCTCTTTTGCAAACTAAGTCGCTCCGCTGCCTAGGCTTTACATGCATTTCTCCCTTTGCAAACAATTAAGCAAAATCAATTAAAAGGCACAAATAGGAAATAGACAGAAGCCAGCTACACACCAATCTTCTTCCAGAGTCTTTCTCTGCCTCCATTTTTTTTGAGAGTTTCATCACTTAATTGTCAACAGTTCCTGTCCTGCATTTTTGGCCCAAATGGGGAGGAGGAAAAACAAAAGCCATCCAGGTCTCTCTAAAGTTTTGCAATTTTGCACCAGCACTTTTTTTTTTGGGGNCGCCGTGGCGGTGGTAGGTCACGAGTACGCAGCGGGCGCGGCACGCAGGCGCTGAGCGGCGGCGGGGCAGCGCGGCGCCCCGCGGAGGGGAGAGCAAGGCACCGCAACGGCACCGACGGTCCCTGCGCGAGTGCGGCAGCCACCCGGGACGTGCCCCCAAAATTGAGCGGTTGTGCTTGGTGGGGGGGGTGTTCCCCGCCGGTGCCCCAGCCTCCCGGATTAAACCCCGGTGCAGTTTCGGAGGAGATGTGTAAAGCGGGAGCGGGGAGTTCGGGTAGCCGATCCTGGGACACCGCGCAAGCCCGCGTACTGCGAGATGAATGATTGCGGGCAGCTAAAGAGTTTTACGCGCTCCGGGCTCCGCTGTGTTCTCCAGCACACGAGCAGCAAAGGCAGCGCGGCACCGGCTGGGGCAGGGCACCTTTGCTGCTCCTCTGAGAACAGGTTCTAGTATCCGTCCTGTACTACTCGGCGTTAAATACAGTACTACAGCCTTTGTAATAAGCACGTACAACAGGTAGTTAGCAATGAAGAAGTAAAAATCATACAAAGTAGCTACTGATGCAAAAAACCCTCAAGTATGGCAATGCTCTGGGCTCCCGGGACTATCAGAGGGTCCCGTTTCTAGAACACCCATTCACATCTACTCTAAATTGATGCTGAGCAAACATCGGGACCATCTGATTGCAATAGCGGGGTCAGAGTGCAGGTTTTGAACAGCCTCCAGGTTCCCAAGAGTGGCTCCTCTCTGAAGCGACATCTTTTACCTCCCTTACACCCACCCCCCCCGCCCAAGAAAGGGAACATCAAAGCGGACCTAAACCCAGGGCTGGGGGATGAAGGCTTTGACAGTGCCCCTCTGGTTTGCGTTTTGCAATTTTTGAGATTGCCATTGAGAATAAACATGTTTCCACCCCTCAGTACAGCACTTGTTTGCTGTTGGTTCTCCTGGGCCAAGTAAAATGGGCAGTGCTCTGGTCTAACCAGTACAGATATCCAAAGTAAATGTCAAACTGGCTTTGTGTGTGGCTTTAATTCTCTGATCAGTTATATAGAGACTAAAACTTTTCTTAAAATAGGGCGTTTTTCTTCACTATTCCTGCCTGATTCTACCAACAGAAACATACAGCATCCAGCTACGCTGGCATACCTAACCAGTCATGTTCTATACAAACAGTATTAAATACTATGCAAAAGAGAACACATTAAAATTCAACTTTATGGGCCTTGCCGGTCACCTCTTTGGAAAGATCTGTATTTTAATGAATTATGACGTGGATAAAGGCAGGAGAGGATAGAGTGCCAAGTTTGGGTTTAAGGCAGTGAGCTTCTCCTTCTGCATCTGCCAATAACTGTTTGCAGAATCTTGAAAAAAATCACGTAATCTTTCTCTAATATCTCCCTATTTGCAGATGATTAAACTTTATTATGATATAGAAGTGTCGTATAGGCTATACATGGAAGTGTGGATTCCAGATGTCTGTTAGGGCAAGTGCATTATTAATCCATAATCCTGAAAAGATGTATGCATATGTTGACCTTTCAGCCAAGATTACTCGATCTTAAAATTAAATGCATGTGTACGTCTGTAGGGTTGAGGCCAGAGTACTTGCATGAGATAAATGGATGTTACTAGAGAACCATCAGACAAAAAAACACATAATCCATCCATTTCACAAAAGTCCACCAAAAAAACCCAGAACAGAGACATAAAAGAAAATCAACTCGTTTTTCTCAATCTTTTTCTGTTTTGGACACAAACAGTCTGAGGCTCTTGATGTCTCAAGCAAACTCACCAAAGACTGTATTAATCACATAGGCCTGGAAACATCAGAGCACATTACTGAAACATGGAAGTAAATGAGCTTCAGAAATATTATAATCTTGATCTATAGATCTCAAATAATAGAAAACTTTTTTTTTGTTTTAACCTTGTTTTAAGACAGAAAGTATTGCTATTAAACTATGATTCATTTTACAATTGAAATAATACTGTAATCTGTATATTAATAACAAAAAACCCACCTCAGAGGAATGGGGAGGGAAAAAGGAGGGTAGGGTGTGGATGATAAGAATATCCACAGCTGCATTAGGCTAAAAACATTTAAAAGCAATATTAAACCTGCGTGCTTCAGGCCACGGGTTCAGGCAGATGAGGTGTAGGGCTCATTTCCCCTCTGAGCAGGTCATGCTGCATGTTTCCAGCAGTGCCCAGAGCCAAGCTGTGTCTCAGGTAGTGCTTGGTATGGGGCAGCTCAAGGCTGCCACAAGGCTGGCCTCCTCCTAAACTAAAAATTTATACCCAGTTTGGTATAAATACTGTGAAAAGGGAGTGGTTATTATTGGGAAAAGGACTAGTCCAAACTGTATTTTCAATAAAAAATAATTTTAAAAGATACCAACACTAAAACTACTGCTGGCTGTTAATGTGATTTAAATTATTTAAGATCTAATCATGACAGTGCGCTGGATCCTGACCTTGATAGCTTGAAACTAGGAGCTGTCATTTAATTAAACTTGTACTGTGGGACTCAGGCTAAAATAAGAACTACAGTGTCATGCTTGGGAAGGCTGCATGAAGAAATGGGTTCATTTCACCCTTGGTGAGCTTTCAAAGTTATTCACCATTGGAGAGTGTGAAATAATCTTAGACTGAAATAATCTTACAACATTTTTAAAAGTATGTTTTTATCCTGCAAAACCAACCGTTCTGTACATTACCTGGGGTAAGACAGAAGACAAGGTATTTAACCATTTCAGTGTTTTATGAAGGAATTTAACAATTAGATAATTTTTCCAAACAGGACAGATTTTTTCTGCAGAAATCCCACCAAGTTCTGCTTTAGATAAGATTTGCAGAGGTGCTTCTCTTAGCCTCCCCGCTGCTTGGCACTGCTGGCAAACCTTGATTTCCCTTTTGCAACTTCTGCTTCTAACATGTTGGGTTTAGTGCAGATCTACCAGACTTTCCATTTTGTGGTAACCTGATTTGGTTTGGCACAGTGACAGGAACGAAGGGAAGTGATGATTTGCATGTGAAGTATGTTTTAGAAAAACTGCTCTGCAGAGGGGAGCATCCTTTGCATACTTGGTACCGTATCACATTAATCATAGGGTACTCAGCAAACCTATTCTTCTTACTCAGTCCTCCCTCAGAAAGTACAGAAGTACATTTTTAGCAGGGAAAAAAAAAGATAGTATCATTGTGACAGCATGCAGATTTTTCAGGGCTTTCTGGAAAGAAACTTGGACTTCTGCCACCTGCTTCCATTGTGTTCATGGAGAAATGATCCAGAGAATGGGTTACCTCTAATTAGGGGTAATAACAGCCTGCTGCTGCAAGAGCCCGTGTGTATGTCCCTCATTTCTCCTGCAGTAGGAGTGGAGGGCTCACCACAGGGTGAGTCAGTTCAGTGACCTGATCCAGCAGAAAACTCACTGATTTAGAATAAAAGAATGTATTTTTTTCGCTAGGTAATCTACAGGTTGGAGTGGGGTGAGGTGAAGGAAGAGTGCAGGACTACACCCTTTTGGTGGCCTTGCGCAACTGCACGGATCAGAGGCTAACATCAACCCACAGCTTTGAACTCCAGCAAGATTTCAGAACTCCCTGAAGCATTTCTAAGAGTTAACTAAGCATGACTGACTCTCTGTTTCAGCTACCTCTGAAGTAGCAGTATAGAGGTGTGTAAAAATGAGTAGAGTTGGAAATAAAAGATTTATCCTGTTTAGTTTGTACCTCAAAATGGAGCTCTAGAGTGGAACATGGAAGGGAAAAAGGGTGCTACCATCCCAGAGTTTTAGTTGCAAAAGAAAGCTTCACCCTTCATTTATGTTTTCCAACTTAAGGACTGTTTATTTCTGATAGGAAAGAAAATAATGGCATTTCAAAGCTAAAATGCTGTCCAGCTTGGGAGGGGAAAACTACACATGGGCTTGATTTGGAAAAGTGGACAGGATGAGATACTCATTTGGTAGGTTCTTCTCCATAGTGTTTCCTTGGCTGAAAGATGAACTCAACAGTACATCACTGTGTAAGATCGTTGTATCTTTCAAAGTCCTTCTGATAAACAGGAGGAATAGGAGTAATAGAATAATGTAAAAACAGTGAGTTCAAAGAGTCTGTTTTAATACAGTTCTTTAGGAAGACACTTGAAATCCATCTTAGCTGCATATCTCTTGCAGGTGGTTTGGTTTTGTAGGGGTTTTTTTTTAAGAGAAATCTGATTTTAGGGAAAAGGTTAAGACCTAGGTATTTTTTGTGCAGTATGTTATGATGTTACAGTTCAGCTGTACTGAACTGAACAGAAATAGTGAGCAATCAGTCTTGGTTATGTACATCAACATTTTTCAACGTTTACAAGCAGTGATGCAAAATATTTTAAAACTTATGACTCCAGAGAAAGTAAACACCTTAAATGTTTGCTTGAGATGTGAAGGAAATTTTACATTACTGTTTTTCAATGGTATCTCCCAAGTATAAAAGGTGGTAATGGAATCAGTATGTGGTTGTTACTCATTGCTTTGCAATGTGGCACTCAAGAGTTAGCCTAAGGCATCGGTGGGAGACACACAAAACGTTGATGGTGGTGATAAGGTCTTCTGGTTGCTGAGTTTGGGTTTGGTGTTTTTACAATTAACACTGTATTTTATACTGCTAACTTAATGCTGGATGTATGCTCTCATGGATCCAATACAGGAATACTGTCACCCATAAAAGAGAAAGGTGGCCAGCACCACATGGAGTCATTTATAGAACAGCAAAGGCTTTTATGGACAGACCAAGTCAAACTCATTCTTCTACAGAGATGTTTTAATGCCCTTGTAGATAAAAATCTAACCAAAAGTTGATTATAACAAGAAGACTGTGTTTATTTCCTCAGAAAGGAATGCGATCAAATCTATGTGGTAAGAACAGGTAGCTGCAGGGAATGCCTCTGAACACGGGCTTCAATTACTTGTCTTTTTAAAAAGAATGCCATGTAAATGAAAACCATTGTGACCTATGTTGGTATGGACAGCCTGTCATCACCTTTACCGTGTAAGTAAATGAACCACCTTGTGTGAAGAGAACCAAAAAAACGTTAAAAGAAAACGCACATTTTTTCTACTTGTAAATTAAAGTGGAAAATTTACACACAATAACGTAAATTCACTAAAGCTTTTGATGTCTCCTGGAACTAGCATTGCAGTGATTCAGCTCAAATTCAACCATCTGTGTGCCTGTCAGTAGTAAATGTATCCTTGTCTGCTATTGTTTAAATCTTTTTTTTTTTTTTTTTCTGACTAGAAATCGATAGCAACAGGTTTCTTAACTCTCCAGACCCACCGGTGTGATGTGGCAAGAGTGTTGTTGTGAGCCTCACCTTTTCAGAACTCATCTTCAGAACTGTGTGGTGCATTTGCTATGGAGTAGTGCTCTATGCCTCATTATTCCCTCTGCAAAATACAGAAAAAAAGAAAAAATACGGTTTAGAGGGGTTATAGGAACGTGTTAATAAAGTCTTTCAGCACTGGCATAGTTATCTGTTGGAATGTCCTGCTTAATCAGGTTATCGACTGGTTGCTGATAAAGAACGAGTTTATCAGGAGGGCTGTCTGGGCGTACAGCATGGTTATGAAAGCGTTACCTACATGGCAAGGGGTTAGGTGTTTGAATTTTAATTGTAAGCCAGGGTGGGTGCCTGGGGTGGTTTAGATGCACAGGACAGATGTAGATGAGAGGCTGCAGGAGGAGGTAATGGAGAAACGGGTTTGTGTGGAAAGGAGCGGAGATGGAGCAGGGGGGACGCCCCACCTCTTTTTGCACCCACCGCCGGGCAGGGGCGCACAAAACTGACTGAAAAACCACCGATTCCTGTCAGCTACGCTCCAGCCAGAGCCCGCTCACCCGCCGCCGCAACCACCGGGCTCCAACCGAGACCTCACTGGGGCGTTTCTACCCCGGCAGAGCCGCTGAGGGGATTGCTGCGAGGTCACACCTCCCTCAGGGCCCGGCCCAGCTCACGGCTCCCGACGGGCGGTAGCTTGGAGGCCCCTCACAGCGGCGGGAAGCTGTGCGGAGAGCAGAGACGCAACCCCGCCCTCCCTCAGGCTCCCTCGGGGGCTGCCGGGAAGCAGGCGGGGCCAAGGAGGGGTGCCGAGCCGCGGCCGGATCGCCCAATGAGGCGGCGGCGGTGGGGCGGTGCCAGGATGAGGGGGGGGCGGTGGTGCGTAGGTTCGCAGCGCCGCGGCGGCAGGCGCGGTCCCAGCACCGGCAGGACCCGCGGCCGGGCGCCATGGGGTGTTAGTGCAGCTGGTGCACTCGCTCTGCCGCCGGAAGGAGCCGTTGTCGCCGCCGCCGTTGTCGTGTGCTCTCCCACTCCGTTCTTCCGCTCGCCGCCTGGAGCCCATGAGCCTGAACGAGCACTCGATGCAGGCGCTGTCCTGGCGGAAGCTCTACCTGAGCCGCGCTAAGCTGAAAGCTTCCAGCCGCACCTCCGCGCTGCTCTCCGGCTTCGCCATGGTGAGCGACCGGCCTCGCCTAGCGGGAGTGGGTCGTGGCAGGCGGTCCGCGGCCTCCCCGGTAGGAGGGAACCGAGTGCGGGGAGTGGTGCCGCTGCTTCTCCTTTTTCTTGCTGGAGAACCTCTGCGTTCCCTCGGGCTGCGGGCGGGGGGGGAGGCTGGAAGCGGCGTGTGGCACCCCGGGGTGGCGGGGAGCGGCGCGGGCCCTGGCGCCTCTTCCCTAGAGCTCCCGGCCCGGCCTTCGGGTAACTGGGGTCAGTGCACCCGCGTGGCGGCCGGGACAGAGGAGGCGGCGGCGGCTGTGCGGGGGCCACCCCGGGGGCAGCGGGGTAGAGGCTGGAGGAGCCCGGGGCGTCACATCGGCAGCTCGTTTTCTGCGGAGAGCTGGTAAACCCCGAGTTAAAAGCTGCCTCGGGGCTTTTTTATCGCCGCCAAAGAGTTCCGATACCTCGTGCGGGACTTTTTCCATTTTTTCTTCTTTTTCCTGTATATTTTTTCCCCTTCTCGCTGCTCAGTTTTCCTCCCGAGGATGCTCGGCACGCCAAAAACCACCCTTGGCGGGACGTTCCTCCCTCTGGCTCTCATAGGAAACACTGTAGGGTGCTGTAAACGTCGAGGTTACTATGGGGTGGGGCTCTTTTTTCTTTTCTCCTTTTGGTATCGCACTTGGCTGTGCGCTCGGGGCCGGGAGCGGAGCGGGCTGACACGGATGGCCCCCGAGTTCCCCAGGGCTGTGGCGCTCCGCTGCCCGGGCCGCGACCGCACACGGGGAAGAAAGCGGCGGGGGTTGCGCTTGGGCTGTGTTCGGATAAATTAGGAAGAGCTTTATAAAGGGACTTCGTCCCTCCGACTCGTCACATCCATAATTAGTCATCTGTAATTGCGGTGTTCCTATTTTTTTTTAAAAGGAAAATCCTGGGTGTTGCTTAGTTGGGAGTTCTGTCCGTGCTCCAGAAACGGCTTTTTTATTATTTTCTTTTTTTCTTTCGGGTCTTATATAGAATCAATCCTAATTATCTCAAATGAAAGCAGCATATAAATCGAAACACGGCGACTTTCAAGCTTGGCCGTACATCCAGCCCGCTAAGGCACGAAGCTGTGCCTTGCAGTCAGCCCTTTTATTCACCCGTGTGAAACACGCTTCTTAGTTGCCAAACCGAACTGTACGGCTCTGACTTAGTCTGATTTCTTGGCCCCGCTTTTAGCAAGGGGAGTGTTTTCAGCTGTAAGTTCTATTTCCCATTAAACCCCCGTGGTACTAATTAGAGGATGCTGTTTGAAAACAAGGCAGCCGGTCTGCAGCAGCCTTCTGACGGTCAAATAAATGTCACCGTCCTCCTTCAATGGCTAAAAACAGACTACAACTCTTCAGGGGTGGTGGTGGACTGCTCTTCCTTTGACTGACAGGCCACTGTGTTAGTGCAGCGGCATGTTTGAGTTGCTTCTCCTTGGGTAACGTGCATCAGGCTGGTAGCTCATACTCTGCTGCTACTAATGAGTTTTCCTTATTGTAAGCCCGTTCTCCTGTGTCGGAGCGGGTTGGTGGGTGGTTTCTTGTGTCGGGTTTTTACATTGAGAAAACGCGAGGAAGAAAAAATCGGAGTTTGTTGGGTTTTTAGAAATTTTCATCTAAGGGAGGGTGCATCTGCGTTAATAGAACTACTGTAATTTAAAAGCAGTGATTAGTGCCTTAAACTCCCTTTGGCTTTTCTCTAAATATATGCTGCGTGGACTTTCAAAATCCCATGGATGTATGAGGTGAGGCTTCTATTTCTTTCTTGATTCTTGAGAGCTCAGTGACCTGCAGTTGAAACATGTTGCTTCTGAATTTGTGTGTTTTAGTGTATTTCAGGAAAACCAAACCGACCCTTTCTTCCCATTAACAAATATCTAGTTGCTAGGGATTTTACATGTGAGCATTCATCTCGTTTTCCTTTTCCACAAGTTACACCTCAAAAAAAAAAAAGCCACTTCTTCTTTAAGCAAGATCATGCTGGAAATCAACTTGTCGGCTCGTTGGTTTTGCTATGGTAGATAGTCCTGTGGCTCAGACTTAATCTGTTTTTGGAAGAGCTGACTTAACTTTCAGGTATTTTTAGATTCCTTTTAAAGTTGTCTTTGCAATTTCTGCCTTCTTTTTTACTGTCACACTTATGCATTGTTCCCTAAATTCAGAGGATTCTTTGGCACCTGATAGTTGAACAAAATGCTGCTCAGGTACCAATCTAGCCTTGGATCTAAAGCTCACAACAGCAATTGAGTGTCATTGTTCCTGTGTTTTACTTATCAACACTGGGAAGAAAGAGCTTAAATGACACATCCAGGACAACCCAGCAAATGGTGGGAATTGTCAGCAGTGGAATGTGCTCGTTTCCATGCCGGCTCCACTGATCCTCCATCTATAATCAGTACTTGAGTCCTCAGATATGAGCTGAGTGTATTCCCCGCTGAATTGCTTGGGTTTTTTAGACTAGTTTTGCCATTATTCTGGCCTAATTTTGTGTATGACTGCAGCCGTTTTGCAAAGTGTATTCCCTGAAGATTAGTTATGAATTCCACACTTAAATGATGCGTGACAAAGTCAAGAGGCTGCCCAGGTCAGTGGTGTGTAGAGTATGGGCCAAGTTTCAAATGCAAGAAGGGCTGTGCTTGCACAGAGAAGATTGTTTAAAAGCCTGTTTTACAGTTAGCTTCGTTTTCGAGCTGCACATCAGTTTGCCACTGTTTCAGGGAATATCTTGCATTTATAATCTTGCATGTAGTATGCTTTTCCAATTCATGGAGCCAGCAAGTGATATCAATCCCTTGAGATATTCTTTGAAATAAAGAAATTGTAACTTGCAGGATATATGTAATCCATGAAAGAATGCCAGAGGAAATAGGGAGTATTTTTCACTTCCGTGTTATGCTCCAGATATTTATGTTTGGGGTTTTTCTCCCTCTATGCCTGTCTTTATTTCTTAATCCAGTTTATCTCAGTGCTGGAAATATTTTGCAGACACATTGCAAGCAGTAACTCAGCCACGCCTATAGTAGCGGTATGAAGAGCTCCAATGTAGACAAGGCTGCTGGTAGGTTATTGTTGTATGAACAATTGCACTGACTTGTTAGCATCGCTTTGTCACCAGGGATGTGTCCTGCAGTAGTATATCATCATAATCCCAGAGTTGCTGATACAGTAGGGAAGCTGTTGGATCCCAAGACTCATCAGACTGGAAAACTTCAACATTGCTCCTATCCAGCGATCAACAGCTCTGTGAAGATACCTGAGCCTCAATTAGGGATTGCAAGTATACAACCGCTGTGGTTGACTTGGCTGCATTTAGGATTTGAAGGATGTTAGTTGCCAGACAGCACGCTTTTCCTCTAAATACCTCTAATGTTCCAAGCTGGCTATGCTGTTGTCTACGTAGTAATATATGTGCTTCAGATATAGAATAGCACCAAAGAACTGTCAGCTCTTGCCTTTGAATGTAGCCAGTAGGGTCTTCTGAAGACAGCTTCAGTCATCTTCTGTAAAAGACTCACTGCACTGATAAATATTTATGAAACTGTTTTCGATAATAACAGTTGAAGTAATGCTAGGTAGGACCCAGAGCCCTCTGCTCAGTGCTGTACTAGAAGTTTTTATCTGTATTTCACTGGGTTGCTGGTAAGATAACATGCAACAGCCACATGTCACCTGTAGGAAAGTGTTACAGATCCATTTTCGTGGCCTATATTGCTGTTGCACATACAGGTTAGAGCTGTGCTCTGAAGAGTCTTCCTCCATATAAAAGGTTTCTTCTTTTGCAGACGTGGGTGTGAGGTTTTGTTGCTCGTTTGAGCATCCCCGTCTGAAGATGAGTGAGGCAGGCAGTGTGGAATGCTTAGGGCTCTTACGATTCTCCCTCTCAGCAGCTGTATGAGTGGCTGCTGTAGTTTGGAGGATGTAAAGGTGATACTGAGCTGCTGTTTTCTCTCTTGTTATTCTCTCTGCTGCGCTGCCTAATCTGACCTTGTACTTCGCAAAACAGGTTCATCGTAACACTGTGTAGAGGTACTGCCTTCTCAAGATGTGCTTACTCTGATTATATGGGTATTACATTTTCACATTTACTAACAAAATATAATTAAATCCTACATTTGTATTCCAGTGTTAGCTTTAGCAATTATTAATGTGTTTTGCCATTCTGCAACATACAGTAATCCCCAGAGTCAAGATTCCAGACTAATGGATAAATGATGCTTACATTCTCTTCTGTATACAACCAGTAATAAATAGGATCATTGTTTTGGCTTACCTTTTTTTAATTTCTGGTGACTGATTCTGGTTGGTAGAGTCCTTCTGTGAGTTGTTTATAACTCTTAATGAATGGTGCAGACACTGTGAGAGCCTGGCTCTGCACCTCTGTCTCTGGGAGTGAACAGCACTGCCAGGAAAATGAAGATGACCGACCAACTCTGGAGCTGAGCAGACAGCCAAAGGAGTGCTAGCTTCCAGTGATGCCCTGTTTTTTCCCCCCTCTTAGAGTAGTGTGTGCTAGGAAGAATCACTTGCACATGGGTAACTTGATGTAGTCAAGTCCAGTCCTAGCTGTGGCAAGTGACACTAAGAATATCCTGCAGAGGTGGTGATTTAAATAGTTTAATGGTCACAATGTGCCGTTCTGCCTTGGTGTGTATCGGTCCAGCAAGGTGAAGGTGATGTAGCACTGATAGGCTTCTCCAGGTGAGCTTCACACCCCCCTCTTGCTGTGCAGATAGACCTTTATGAAGTGCACCCCTGACGTTTGATTAGTGGTGCTTTTTTGATCCATTCCTGACATGCTAGACTGGATAAAGTTGTCTTGTTTTCTTAATAAGCTTTTTATTTTGGAATGGCAAATGTGGCCAGGGAACAAGAGGTGAGAATAAACTGGCAGGGATATACAGATAATTCTAGCCTTGTGTTCATTATGAGGTTGCAGGTGTGTTTAGCAAGACTGATGTTTGAAACTCGCATTTTCCTTGCTGAAAAGGTTTTGCTGGTTACAGTCTGCAAGGCAGCTAACTTCATGAGTGGTAGACAAAGTAAGAATGTGATTGTACCAAGAGCCAGCGTTTCTTCGAGTATTCCATTAAAGGGGTCGTTATAAGGTTGCAGAGATTTAAACCTAGTAACTTTTATTAAGATTGCTCTCTTGCTCTGTGATTCTTTGCTGAATCTGTCAGATACAGAGGCCCAGAGACAGTTTGTGATTGGATCTTTAGGCTGCTCAGATGGCATCTTATGCTGTATGGGAGACAAAGCTACAGCTGTCCATCACAAGGCTGTCCATAGTTGTTGACTGCAGCCCCCTGGTTACTGAACACATGTAGCTAAAATCAGGTGTCTTGTTGAAAAGTGGCCACATGTGTTCTTGTGAGCCATGGTCAGCAGTGAGGAGTTTAATTTGCTGTGGCTCTGTCTGCCATGAAGCTGTCTGTCCGTGGCATGCTGAACTGTTAGCTGTACACTGACACTAGTGTTTCATACGATGAGAGACAGTATGGCAGTTACAACACAGGCTCCCTGTCTGTGTTATATTCCTGCTGACCACAGCTCAGAGTCATCTTTACAGGGAAGAGGAGGGGAGGAAGTAATCTATAAATAGCTCATAGGTAATATAGATGTACTTGAGATAAGGCATTTTATTTCCCTTTCTCTATGGCAGCAGATAATATCACAAAAGTCTGTTCATTTTGTCAGGAAGCGGTACATCAGAGCTTTGTCAAGGGCTGTAGTAAATCAGTCAGTCATATCTGGAGGATGATCTGAAGTTAAAGTTAGCTCTTCTTTGAGCCAGGGATTAGACCAGATGACCTCTTGAGGTGTCTTCCAACCTACGTTACTCTGCGGTTATGCAGCAAGGCAGGATGCTTGCAGCATGGTAGCTGCACATTAGAAATCACATAGCAAGTGTTCCAAATAGGTTTGGAAGAGGGGCAGGATAAGGTGCTGAAACACATTGTATTGGGTACTACACAGATACCAGTGACGATTCCTGCCCTGAGGAGCCTGTCTTCTCAACAAACGTGGAAACCTAATAGAGAACACAGGAAAACATCCTCCCACGTGGATCATCATCGTGTACCTGTGAGTTCAGGCTTTGCATGGGCTTGGAGCCTATCAGATGAGCTCACCGGTGCCCTATTTTTGCAAGTGTTACCTTACAAGAGCAGTTGCAATGTTAGTTTTGAAATCACAGCATGAGCAAAGGAGAGAAGAACTTCTGGTGCTTTGCACTGCTGTTTGAAAACAGGCACGGGCCTCATAATGAAAACTTGAGGCTTTTGTTTTAGGTGTCTGGTTCTAGCTTGGCCAGGTCAGTAAAGAACCAGAGACTTGCAATTGAAGAGAGTTGGCTGGTTTTCTGTGAGCTTACAGCGAAAGGGTTCCCAAACTGGCTTCCTTAACAGTCTGAGGAGACAGAAAACATGAATTGATTTTTCACTTGTGGGTCAAGCTGAAGTTACTCTGCCAGGCACGAACACAAGGAGGCTTTGCTATGCCCCCTGGAGACTTCCTATCAACCTCAGTAGACTTCTAAATCCTTCAGGCATTCTGTATCGTACAACCTTCCCAAAAGTGTTTATTTGAAGCAAGCTCTGACATACCTCTTCATCCTGAAGGAATGGGAAAGAGAAGTGTTTTCTTGCTTCCCCCACTCCTGCTTTTAGGGTGTTTCTAAGACAACAGCAACTTTGTGTGTTTTCTCTTGTTTATGGGTGTCTCTGTCCAGCTAGTTAGCTCCACTCTAATTTTTTCCTGTCCTGACTGTGAACCCACAGAAAAACTCCCTTGTGTCTTTTGTTATGCAATACCCTCTGGCTTCTGTCACATCAACACTGGTTGGTTTTTGAAAAGCCTCAGACTCCCTTGCTAGAAAACTTTGTGGATTGCAAAGAGTTGTCACTGTTTTGGACCTGCACCTGGTGCATCTGTGTTGTACGTACACCCTGCACATTCCAAGTGGGCATCTCTTGCACTCATCCTTTGGAGGACTGAGGCTATAAAGCTGCGATCCCTTCAGCCTCGATAGAAGTATCTTTCCAGCCCAAGTAGGTAAATCGTGATGCTTTCCCTTAAAGTGTGCAGATATTGTTTCTGTCTTTGCATTTCTGTTACTCACTGGTGTAGGATCTTTCCTGGCCCAATGGTTGATGCAGTGAGTATTCTTTGGTTCCAGCCATGGAGAGGAGGTCATGGGTAAGATAGGCAAGTGTGACTTCAAGTGTCATTCCTAATGCTGGGCTCCCTTGGTGGTTAACATCAGGGCTGTGCTGGTGTGCAAACCGCTGTGGGAGGGACTGAGCAGGGCAAAGATGCTGAAACTGAGTCTATTCCCCCCATGGGATGTCCTGGTCTTTTCTAGGAGTCTCCTTTGGGAGCTTGCCATCTGCTTGGCACATTGTGGTATGTGGCCTCTCCTGCAGCTTTCAGCTGTGTGAGGGTACATCGAGGCTTCAAGGTTGGTCTGGCTGGCTGCCCTGCTTCTGCCTTACCTGTGGCTTGTTAGCATCCTGAGCTGGGAATAACTGGCAGGGTGTATGGCTACTCAGCTGCCAGCTTATTTTGCACGTTAGATTAGTACTTTACCTGTAAAGTGATGTTGATGGTACCCACAGTTATTCTTACAGAGAGAGTACATTTGGAATTACAATACGTAATTGCATGGTATGGTTTGAGCTGGAGGAAGTTACGCCCTTCCTGCTCATGAAGAAAATTCTGACATGCCTTAAGTAACAGCTATGGCCTTGCTGGATTTCAGAAAGCTCTTCCAAGAGTTGATTGGGGGTTAACGTACCCAACAAGCTTCCTCTGGAGAGCATGTCTGTGTTAACCTATTTGTCAGCCGTATAAATTGAAGCCTTGCTTGTGTAGCTCGAACTCTGGTGTGAGCTGTCCTGTCAGTGTATGATGGCTGCAGCTATACCTGGGATCACTTTTTTAGGGAAATACCCAGCAACGTTAAAATGAAGTCTCTTTAAGCCAGGAAAACTTGGATTCCTGGTCTGGATATCTCCTTTTAATAGTGGGTTGTCCCTATGATTCTGTCAGTGCTATTTAGGCACAGTGCTATTTGAGTATCTGAATGCTGCTTAAATTAAGCAGTTTTCTTGCAAGATTGTTTTGATCATGCATATAATTATAGCCAAATCATGAATAGGTACAGTGAGGTTAAATGTAATTATTTAGCATTCTCTCTTAGGCTAAGAGGAGGAAG
This sequence comes from Zapornia atra, assembly GCA_013400835.1. NCBI lineage: Eukaryota > Metazoa > Chordata > Aves > Gruiformes > Rallidae > Zapornia > Zapornia atra. The sequence goes on from VZTU01000479.1 coordinate 198,398, forward strand.
ACAGTTAGTTCTTCTTGATGCTTTGTTGAAATGGTAAGGGTAGCTCCAGGACAGCTGGTACATTGGAATTAAGAAAGTCTAAACTTCAGGCTTAGATGCTTGAATCATCATTACATGGAAAGATTGATTAATGGAAATATAAAATGCCTTCAGTATTTGGTGAATTAAATACATCCATTCTTGAACGAAAATGAAGTCTTCATTTTATGAAGCTCTTTAGCTTCGTGGTTATGTTAACATAATAAGTACCAGGATAAAGGATTAAAATGTCTTGCAATACTGGATGGTTTTGAGTCTAGACATGCACCAGAAAATTTACAAGAAGAAGGGCTGATAAGTATGAAAATGAATCCTCAGTGGAGAAGGATTGCAATTGTTCTGTGAAAAACAGAGGAAGCCCAACATCCCACGGGTGCATTGGGACTTGAGAAGCAATCCTGCAGAAAAGACACCCAGCAATCAAATATTTATCCTTTCAAATGTGAAGTTGCCCACAGCTGTGAAAGGGTATTTTAGAATCTAGCAGAAATTGTGTGTGCATTAATACAATTTCTTGTGGAGTTTCTTATAACACTTGGGAAGTGTTTGCTAGTTGGCTGGCTGGTTAGGCTTACGATGATAAAAGTTTTCAGTAAAGGAATTAAAATACCCACAAATGGCCTTGAATGCCTGTGGAAACGTGCCTGAGCAAAACTGTTGGTTGGCTTAATGTATTCAAGTGTGGTGGTGGTGATGAAGAGTTCTGGTGTCCTGGAACATGCTGGTGGTTCTGGGAGCGTCAGAAGATGGGTCCCAGAGTACAGGTGTAGTTTGGCTCAGCTCTTACAGAATAGTGAGGTTTGCGTGTACTCGCTGGGCTTGCAGCTGCCTCTGGGTCCTAATTTCTGTGTCTCCCTGTGCCCATATTCCTCACACTTTATGAAATTTTCTTTGTATCAGCTTGAGGAGGATCATTTGCAGTGTATACTACAGGTCAAGTACTGTCCAAGCTATCACCAGCATGTGGTAATGGGCTAAATCTGTATCAATGGGACTCCAGAGAGCTGATTTGTTTCAGGTGTTGCATTGCATGAACTGGTTTCATGGTCTTTTTGAGTGCAAACTGGTATGTTACAGAAGAGCTAGGCTCATAACTTGGCACTGCCAAGAGCCTGAGGTGCTGGTACAGGTGCTTCCTCCTCAGTTACGCAGGCCTCTGTCAGCCTCAGTCCTCGTCAGTGGCATTGCAGAAACAGCTAAGCTAGTAGATCGCCACTTCTTAACCCGGTTACCTTTTGCTGAGCTGGCAGATGAGGCCAGACACAGCTTCTGGAGTCACAGCAGCTAGTGATATCTGGCAATGTTCTGTATTCTCTTTTCTGGGAGACTACTGTTTGACTTCTCTCCAGCCTCTGAGAGACATGTTTGGCTGCCGTGGATGTTTTGGAGACTTTAATCTCTTGAATCTGTGTTCTAGAGGCACTCAGAGAAGGAATATAGCTGAGAGGCCCATGGAGAGGTGATTTTTTAAATGAAAGGCTCTTGCTCTTCAGAACTTAAAAGCAAATATCCAGGGAGAAAAGACCATTGAGATCATGATGTGCAGTCTGCATATGTATGGGGCACAAAGCTCTTCCTAATACCCAGCAAAACTCGGTCTGTACTAAAAGATCCAAAGCTGCATCTGCAATATAACAGGAAATAAATGTTTCACTTTACGGAGTCTGAGTATGTTGATAAAAACGTTCAGCTGTTTCCTTGGGGTGAGCTGGAGGTGGCGTGGTGGTGGTTAGGAGCCTTTTTGCTGGTAGTTTGCTCTACAGCAGAACAGTATGAAACTGGTGGCTTCTGCTCAGACCTAAATTTGGACCTAATGATAAGGTGCAGATTGACGTGAAGAGAAATTGAAATGCAGAGTATTATTTTGTATTGGTTAGATGATCTTCCAGGAGTATGATTTAAACTTAAAATTGTCTATAGTGAAACAATATGTAATGTAGGTAACTGCATCTCTCCTTTCCTTTTCAGGTGGCCATGGTAGAAGTTCAGCTAGATGCAGAACACGACTACCCTCAAGGTCTTTTGATAGCCTTCAGTGCCTGTACTACTGTCCTTGTTGCAGTTCACCTTTTTGCACTCATGATAAGTACCTGCATTCTTCCAAATATCGAGGCTGTTAGCAACGTGCATAATCTCAACTCTGTAAAGGAATCTCCTCACGAGCGTATGCATCGGCACATTGAGCTTGCCTGGGCATTTTCTACTGTCATTGGGACTTTGCTCTTTCTTGCAGAGGTGGTGCTACTGTGTTGGGTGAAGTTTCTTCCTTTAAAGAAGAAAAATGATAATTCTCACCAGAGCAACAATTCCACCATCACATCAGGACAGGCAGCAGCCATTGCATCAACCTCTATTATGGTTCCATTTGGATTGGTTTTCATTGTGTTTGCAGTCCACTTCTACAGGTCACTGGTGAGCCATAAAACAGACAGGCAGTTTCAAGAACTGAATGAACTTGCTGAATTTGCACGGCTCCAGGATCAGCTGGATCACAGAGGTGATGCCATCTCCTCTGCTGTTACCCATTTTGCCTGAACCCCCATACTCAAAGAAAATAAACCCAGTATTCTGCTTCTGCCTTGTTATCTTGAGTTCCCTGTGGACAAACTGGTTGAACTGTTGATTATTGTTTAAAGAGAGATTATAAATGTTGTTCTAACCCTTTAGAGAGGAAAAAAAAAAGTTGTTTCTTTGATAAAATTTTGCCTGACCCCTGGAGGAATGGGAGTATGCTCTCACTGTGTGCGCATCCTTCCTCTTGTGAGTGCTCTCTAGGTTGCTCCTTGTTACTGCTGAACTGTGGCTGTGTAAATGCACAGGAAATAACAGGGGTTGGGGTTTTTTGGGTAGAGAAGCTCTTTTCTTCCTCTCTTTATTTGATGTTGGCATTTACTAGAAGATGCTCCTTGTCCAATCCATATTGCGTGGCATGATCCAAATTACTTGGGATATGCAGCAATTAGCACTTGGTTTTGGTGCTAGCGCTGTGCTCTGTAGAAAGCCTGACAGATGGTAGAAGCAAAAGCTTTCCCACTGCTTTTCCCAGGATGTTTTGCTGCCAAGTAATTATTACTTTACTGATTCCACCAGCACCTTTTCCCCCTGGCACTTACACATTTCCTAACTCGTTAAACACCCCTGACTAGTCTTACTGTGATGTGGTATGGCCACATGAGTAGGAATGAGACTTGACTCTACTCTTCCTTGGAAGAAAATAAAAGCAATAACTGTTTTAAAGTTCTCACGAGCTGGCATGTGTTATCTGGAGAGATAATTTGCCTGTTTCCCATTTAGGAATCTTTTTTTAAAAGGAACTAGATGGAAATTATCACTGGATAAATTTTTTTTTTTTGCTTGAAAATCAGAACCACTGCTGTTTCTTTTCCAAGCCAAAGCAATCATTTTGTACTTTTATATAAAAAGTATAATTTTAATAAATCCTCAGATACAAGCAGCAAAAGGTGCTTTCTCTGCATTGGATTCCCAAGTAATTAGTTATGCCTTGGTCTTCCTTGTTTAGAAGAAGTCTTCTCCTTGCTGAGTTTTCATATTTAATAACTTGTTATACTTTTTTGCTTCCAAAGGATGTGGAAGACAACTTTTGTCTATGTAGATTTATTTATAAAGTAGGTTATTTGTAATTGCTGCTTAATTGCAGACAGATGTCTGTGACAGTAAGGCTACTGTGTCGTTTTTTACTCTCTTCTTTAAGGGCAAACATCCATTTGGTCTCTTGGATAAGACATTTGTCCAACAAGAATGGCAGCAGTTGTCCTGAGCAGCTTCAATAATTTTAGCTGTGTTGAGAAGTGGAATTTTGGGCTCGAATGGGTAAGATTTGGTTCTTTCAACGCAACCTGAGACAGGTTTCAAGTCTAATGGGATAAACTTGACCTACTGTAGTTACCGCTGTGGAATAGCAACCTGGGATTTTGAAGTTAGGAGCAAACATGACGAAACAGTGGAGCTGTACCTGACTGAGCCTGGGCTGGACATAGTCTCTCACACCCAACCTCCATCTCAGGTTATCCCAATGTATTTACAAACAACAGGATGTGGCTGCAGAGTTAGGGTGGCAAGAGTCTGGGTTTCCTACTGAAGCAGCCTCATGAACCAAAGGGGACTGATTTCTCCTGTCAGCGGAAAGTGTTGACGAGGTCACCCGTGGTGTGTGTGTGTATTCTGAAAAAGAACCATTAAAAAACCTGCTGGGCTGGGGTTTTTCTTGGCAACGTTCTCACAGGGGTGTGTTTAGTTCCCAAGCAGAAAACAGCTTGGCATACAGAGGCCAAGCTGGCTTTCCCCTAGCTCTGCCATCACATTATGCTCCAAATACATTCTGTTACCAGTGTGAATCTGCTGATGGTGAGAACTGGGAGTACAGCCCCATAAGTGTTCGTTCATGGAGCACTGGAAGGGTTTGATTAGTGAAGGCATTAATGAAGCAGCATTCCAAAACATGAACTCTTGGTTGTAGGCACAAAATGTATTTTCCCATCCTTTCCTGGAATACCAGTTGTGTCCTGGGGGGGAAAAAAAGACTTAACCCTGAGTAAAGGAAGAAGACCTGGCTCAATATCCACCCTAGAGCAAATGGTTGGAAGGATGCTGTCAGGCTTAAACTGTGCTTCTGTCTGTAAATTGTGCTTTTAAAAGTTAAAATGTTATTTTGAATGAAGTCCAGAAAATACTTTTCCAAGTTTATTTTGTAAAATTCCATGCAGTTCTGATAACTAGCTGAATTTCTCTTTATTCTATGGATCTTCTACAAAGTGACAGAGAAGTGTGGGGTTTTTTTGTTTAAGAAATACAAAATTAGAAGCTAGTGGGACAATCTTATTTTTATCTTTCTCAAGCTGGTAGGTTCTGAGGTAATGGCGCTGTTATTACAGCTGCTTTTCTATTTTCTGCACTTTAAGCCATGATATTGAGTATGTTTCTTTCATTTTCCACCTGTGGAAATGGTTGTGAAGGTTATACCTCTGGCACAGTCTCCTGTCTGTGTGCTGGAGGCAGTAACCAGACCCAAATATGTGGATCTAAACATTGAGTGCACTTAGAAATTGTTTTTTATCCCTTATTTATACTAACGGTATTACGCATTTACCTCAAGCATTGTATATCACTTACTTAGATATAAAATACTTTAATGAAATAAAATATACTCAGTTGTTGCTGATTATTTGTTATCTAGAGGCCTGAAATGTGCTTATTTTCTCTAAATCACTTATTTCTTCAGCTACAGCATGCTAATCCTACCTGCTGCTTTCTACATTCAGTTACATCATGAAGCTGAAATTTCCTGTTCATGCAGGCTGGTATAAAGGATGTAACAAAGCTGATGTGCTCTTCCTCCTGTCACCACTGCTAAAATCTTGGGACTAAGCAGGAGGTGGAGTTACTGGGTGCTTAAATAGAAAAGCAGGTTATCTTTCAGCCTGGAAAAACATGAAAGGACCAAGCGAACCCCACCTGAGAGGTGATGCTCAGACACATGGCATTGGGCAGCATGAGTTGATGCCCTGTTTGCCCACAGTTTGTTTCTCAGCAGCCAGCTGCTGTGCTGCCTGCCTTCCCTCAGCAGAACAGGAGTGCCTCAGCTCCCTAAAGCTGTATTAATAAAAATATTGAAACAGGATTTTTTTGGTAACTTCAAAACCCATCTTGTTGGGAGGTATTTGGGGGAGTGGCAGGGGACATATATTTGTACTTGGTTAGGGCTTTGCTTTTATAACACAAGAAACCCTGCTGCTTCCCCAAGGCAAGGTGATGCCAACATGAGTGCTAGTTCTTCAGAGGAATAATGCAGAGGAGCTGGGCGGAGTCACTGCCTGGCTTCCACTGTGTGGCTGCTTGTGGTTTTTCTCTTCCTTTCTCCCTCCTCCCCCCTTTTATTTCCTTTTTTTTCCCAAAATAAGGGATGGGAGGAGGTTTCTGAGCAAGGCCACCCACAGAGTGAAGCATACATGGGCAGCCTGGAGGGAAAAGTGAGGCAGACCATGACAAGGATACACCACAGAGGGCATTTGAGGCATGAATCAGTAACCCAGGATCGTGTTCGGTTCTTGCATCTTTTTTTTATTTCTTTTTTCTTTCCCCAGCATGCAGTTATTAATTCTGGCTGTTGTCAAACATCGCCCAGGCCTTGGCTAAAACACCATCTGGATCAGCTAGTTCAATCTAGATAAAAAGAATACAAATTGGTTATGGAGTGTAATTAAAGAAGCTTAAGGTTTTATAGATATCGATTACTTGGGCATTAACAGAATCCCCTGTGTATTGAGGCTTTGGTTTATATTGCAGCCTTTCAATTACTGTTTTTGGAACGTTGCTACACTTCCCTAATTTTATCAGCATGTTGAACATCATCTTAAATAGGTTTGTGTGGAGCAGGCTGGTTCTTCAACAAAACAGGCTTGGATGAAACTGGCTTTGGTGTGTAGCCTGGTGGGTCTCACCTATGGTTTGTAGAGGTAAGTGCAGTCACACAGGTGAGCATCAAAGGAAGGAAGCAGGAGACTGCAGTCTGGTAACCTGAGTGCTGGTCCTTGCCAGGGAAGTGCCAAAGCACTGCCAGGAACTTACCTCACTGACCTGCTTTATGTCCTGATGTGCTCCTGGGGGTTCGTGGGGGATGGGGTGTGTTCTCCCAGGCAGAAGACATCCAGTTGTCTTGTTTTTGTTGCCCTTTCTGAAGCCTTGGCTTCAATAATTACAACAGCAACTATCCCAAGTCTAGCATGTTGTGTCTTTCCCTATCTGCAGTCACATTTGAGTTCTGCATTGATGCAGCCCCATTGCCTGCATACTGCTTGTGACCCTCTCTAGTTTTAAGCCTTTGCTGTCCTAGGCATCCCCACCATTTGTTCTTTTACCTGCTGAGGAAGACACACACTGATGCTTCTCCCACACAGAAGCTCAGGTCCTCACTGTTGGCCTCTTGTCAGGCCAAAGCTGACTTTTTAGTTCATATCTAGTGTTGGTGGTTTCTAGCATTCACCCTACATCTTTTCTCTAATAGCTGCTTGCGACAGTAATTTGAACAGCAGGCTTATGAAAGGCTGTAGTCAATTTCTCTCCTTTTATCTGTTACTTCCTTCATATTCTGAGATAAATACGATAAATCTCTTCTGATGGAAAGTGCAATAATGGCAGTGAAAGTTGATGCTTTTTGCTCATAGAGCAGAAGAAAAGTGGGTCGTAACTTGGTCTTCAGGGAGTTAACCAGCCAGGCTGCACCATCCTGCCTTAGCAAAATGGCAATTCATATCCCAGGGCTGCTGGGCTGGCTGGTTGAGGCAGTAGTTCTTGGCTGACCTTTGGCAGACCTCCTAAGGTAAATATTTTTAGCTATAGAAGTACTGCTCCTTTCACTCTTTTTACAAAATTGAGATTGTTTTTCCCTGGTGAGTATTTGATGTTTATTATTCTGTCCTGCTGTGGGTGTACCAGTACTTGGAGAATTAACTGGCTTGTCAAAAAAGCCTGGGCTGGAAGAGCCCTTGCTACAGAAACAAGGTTTGAAAACTTAAGGGAAACAAAGCTGTTACAGCCAGGAGGTTTGGTAGAGGTGTGGCCGCTGTCCCTGAAGCAGAGGAAGATAAGTAGTTGTACCTGCCACAGCAACTTCTGCTTGGCTCTGAGCAAAGGAGCTTCCCAACCTGCACCCTGCAGGAACCATCCCTGGGGGATGTCAGGGCTTTGTGTTTCACATGCACATCACAGAGCACAGGAACTGAAGCTGAGACTGCTTGAGCTGTGTCTCTCAGAGCCATGTCTGTTCCCTACTCATCCCTGTCCTCCTCTGAGGGCACAGAGCAGGGGCCGCGCTCTCCCATCCTCTGGTTCTTGCGCAGAAGCGATGTGTGAGGACCCAGCAGCTGCCAGGCCGAGGGCTTGGCACATCTGTGTGCCCCATTGTGCATCTCACCAAGTCTTCAGGAGGTGGATAGGGACTGGTTCTTTTTCCACAACCACTGTCAATCTTGTAGGAAAAGAGGAGCAGAGCATGCCAGCTCTGGCACCCATCTGCTACACGTGTCCCTTTACATGACTGGGCACAGAGGAGCCCCTGAGTTGGGGTGCCTGGGTAGAGTAAATAGGTGATGTTAGTGCTGTGGCTGCCTGGGTTTCAGTAAGGTCTGGTCAGCTTTGGCAGTTTGGCTTGGTGAAATCATTTGGCTGTGGCACAGATCCCACTATTGTCCCTGCCTCTATTGTCCCTGTTTCCTTTGTGCTGTTTCAGGTCTCCAGTGCATGAGAACTGCATTTTTTCAGATGAGGTGATTAGGAGGCTCCACAAGTGACTGTAGGGGCTGCTTGTCCCCAGGGGTCCATTTAGGACACTGCTGGCCAAAAGACTGAGCTCTCACCCTGTGAGCTGGAACCCCATAGGGGAAATCACTTGCAGAGTGAAGTGCTACCTGGAGTTCCCCCAAGCACTGGTAAACACACACATCACTAACAAAACTGAAACTTCCAATTACCTTTGGAATTGGATACTGAGGAGGGGCAGGAGCTTCATCTCTGCCAAAGTCAATCAGAAGTCCACATTTTGGTATATCTGCTACCCAGACACCTTCAAACAACTGTCCCTTATCCAAGTAGAAGAATTTCCCTGGGCCATGCTTCTTTCCATCTTTCCAACCTCCTTCGTACCGATTTTCATTTGCTGCAATTAAATACATAAACAGACCATGAAGTTTGTACCACTTAATTAAGGCTCTACAGCTGAAACCAATCAACAAAGCAAACCCACAGAAGAGGAAATCACAGAATGGTCTGGGTTGGTAGGGACCTTAAAGATCATAAAGTCCCAACCCCCTGCCATGGGCAGGGACCCCTCTCACCAGACCAGGGTGCTCAACCCAACCTGGCATTGAACACCAGGGATGGGGCACCCACTGCTTTTCTGGGCAATCTGTTACAGTGCCTCACCACCCTCATAGTGAAGAATTTCTTCCTAATATCCAACCTAAATCTACCCCCTTCCAATTTAAAACCATTCCTCCTTGTCCTGTCACTCCATGGCCCTTCTAAAAAGTCCCTCCCCAGTTTTCCTGTACGCCCCTTCAGGTACTGGAAGGTGTTATAAGGTCTCCCTTGCGCCTTCTCCAGGCTGAATAAGCCCAACTCTCTCAGCCTGTATTCATAGGAGAGGTGCTCCAGGCCTCCAATCATCTTTGTGACCTCCTCTGGACCCCTTCCAACAGTTCCATGTCCTTACGTTGAAGACTCCAGAACTGGACACAAGACTCCAGGTGAGGTCTCAGAAGAGCAGAGGAGAGGGGCAGAACCTCCCTCAACCTGCTATCCACACTCATTTTGATGCAGCCCAGGATACGATTTGCCTTCAACTGTTTTGCTCCTTTTAGTAATTTTGGTGGGGCCCTGCAAGCACAGCACATCCTCCTGCTTTCACAAGGCTCTGACTGCTGTGCCACAGAGGGAGAAAAAGCTGCAGAAGAAACCCCCACTTGGAACAAGAACTGCATTCACCTGCTTTGTTCTTCTCCCAATCATCATTTTTTTGCTGAGACTTGGAGCAAGTGAGCTCAGGGTAAGACTAGTAGCTGAGTCACTCTTCACAACATGAAAAATTATAGGACAGAAGTTTCAGATTTGTCACTGCAACAAATCACCAGGATCTCTGGCTTGAAGAGATTTGTTTGTCTGGGCAAGGAACAGCAGCACTGTCTGATTGTTGTCCAGTCAAAATAATCTTGATTTCAAGTAATACTTGTAGTTATGTTTTTCCTCAATGAATTACAGAGCAAGGATTGCTGTGAGTGCTTGGATGGCTTAGGCAATCTGTTACAGACTGTTTTTCCAGCTGTAGTGCATATTGTGGTGGTTTTTTCTGCAAGTTGAGAGAAGTTTGTTTTTTTGTCTCAGTGCTGCTCTCCAGGAATCCATTCATCCAGCCATCACCAATAGGGAAAGCAGAGCTGCAATGGGAAGATAACAGCTTCAGCCAGGGATGCTGGTTGAGAAGAGGTGTCACCCACAATGATGCTGGGGCTGGGATACATGCAGGCCACCCTGCTCTCACTAGGAGAATCCTCAGCCACCCCCTTTTCCCAGACATAGTGTTTCTAAGTCAAAAACCTGGGGGTTTCTAACCAAGTTACTTAGCAGAAATATGTTTGGATCTCATCTGAACTCTGCTATTTTTCATGGCAAGAGGTGGGCAAAATACCAGGGCACTGAGCTGAGAAAGTTGGGGGTTGCCAGAATGCCCTAAATTGAGAGGGAAAACCCAAAAATGCTCCTGGGAAGCGTGGCTGCTGGGCTCTTCAGGCAGGGTCTGATTTACAGGTTAGAGCTGCAGCGGTGCTTATCTTCAGCTTGCATCTGTTGGTGTGCTGCAACACCACCCATCCCTGCCCACTGGTGGGAGCAGCTCTGCTTCTATTCTCCAGCCACTAACTGCTAAAACACCAAAATCATAGACTTTGTGTGATGGAGGAGCTGTGGAACACTCGGGCTGCACCGCAGCACCCAGCTGCTCCCATCCGCTCCCAGAGTGTCTCAGAGGCTGTGTTCCAAGATGTCCTCTGCAGACATGCTGTGCTCTGTTTTAGAAGCTGTTCTGCAGTGGGCTGTAGCAGAGGTGGCAAACCAGGGCAGCGCTCCCAGCCCTCAGCAGGCATGCTGCCACTACAAGCAATTTAATCTTGAGCTGCAGCTCATCGTGACCTCCACTGAAGAACTCCTTTTCTTTCACCATTGCAAAGCTGCCGGCACGTGGGCACGCTTCCAGCAGCTGAGCTGAATGCATGAAGCTTGTGGGTATGAAATAATTGCTCTGGCTAATTTTAACCAAAAGGAATCCAGCTCACAATCAGTTGGAGGCAATGTTGGAGGCAACCGGGGTCCAGAATGGCGCATCAGCTGCAGTTCAGCCCCGAGGGGTCATCAGTTTATCATACAGAGGGTGACTTTGATGGGAGTGAAGTGGATCAGTGGAAGGAGTTACCCCTGGAAGCATGTGCTAGTTTCATCTGGATGAGCCATCAGTCCAAAGTGACTTTACAGTCAGCACAGGGAGCACAGTTGTGCCTGTGATGTGTAGCGAAGGTCGCGCTCATTCCTCCCAGCTGCTTTGCCTAGCTAATTACCAGCCTTGAGATCAGTTTCAAGCAAAAAAATAGAATAGACGAATAATAATATGAAGAAAACATTTCAAATGCTCCTGGAACACAGTGTCTTGTACTGCAGAGGATTGGGATTCTTGGCTTTCGGGAAAAATGTGTAAAACTCCAAGCAAAATAAGGGAAAAGAATTCCCAAATTTCTATTTTTATTATGAGATTGTCCCCAACATTCCCAATCCATGATGCGCTCAGTGTTATTTTTGAGAAGGGATTGTGTACTAATGAAACCCATGTGTTCACTCAACATGAGCCAGTGTCGGAAGTAACAGGGGATGGAGTGAACTCAAAACAGAAAACTTCTCTCTTCTTTTTTTTTCTCCTGTGCTGGAAACTAGACTCCTCTTTGGTATGCAGCAGTTAGAAAGTATGTCTGGCAAAGAGCCTGGCTTGAAAAGAGAGATTTGCTCTTCTCTGACCCAACAGTATATTATCTCTAACCCCAACCATCCCAGTCATTTAAATGTAAATCACAGCAAAAATAAGCTTTCGTGCGTGTGGGCTCCAGCAGCCCAACACCAGCCCTTGCAGAGTCTTCGCTGCCTCCAGCCCCAAACCAGGAGAGGAAGGATGACACAGGGGAGCAGCCACAACCCTGACACAAAGCTGCAGTGGGAGATGCGATGTAGCATCCAGAAATCTGGATGGCAGAGACATCTGGAGAGCGGGATGATACCAAATACCTTGAAGAGGCAGGCAGCCACATTAGGCAGAAGTGGATGGTACTTACACAGCCGCAGCATCCCTTGCCCGCTGGGCTGGTCCTCAAGCCACTGTCCTTCGTAGATGGATCCATCCCGGTAGTACATCCGTCCCCAGCCACTCCGCATCCCACTGTTCCACTCGCCCTCGTAGCGCTCCCCGCCAGCATAGAATGTCTCCCCGTAGCCCTGGATGGCAGCAGAGAGATGGCTGGTTACCAGTCTGTGTTTGAGATATTAAGTTTCTTGATGGGCTGCTCCTTTGCTTAGTACTCCTACATATGGCTGCTGGCAGCCCAGCTCAGTGGCTGTCCATGTGTTGAAGGAAATGAGAGGTGATGGCATTTGATTTATTTTTTTTTTTTATTTGGCAAATTATTTTATTTCCACAACAAAACTTCAGGTTTATATCCCAGGGTGTTATTATTGGCATGATTGCTGCTAATATTTAGCTAAAAGCGGGTTTTACTAGTATATAAAGCTGCCTGGGGAAAGGCAGCATAAACAAGACCTGTCTCTCAACGTGGGGATTTCATGCCTTTCAAATCTGACTGTGCTTTCTGTAGCCCAGTGTGTCCCAGGCTGGGACAAATTCCCTTGCCCCATGGCAGACCAAAGGTCTCTAAGTGATTCTCACCACTGAAGTGTTTTGCCTTATCCATCTGTCTGTCCATCCATCCATCCCTCCCTCCCTACCTACCCCCAGTGAGGTAATGTTCTAAACAGCCCCTTGCCTTGCTTCCTTCCTCATTCACAAGAAACTAAAAGCAGCCTACTTGTGGTGAGACTAGCAGCAATGCCACCCATACCTCCACACAGCCAGCCCCGGGCCAGGCTCCCTGAGCAGCGAGTGTCACCCTGGTTCAGTAGCAGGTGAACTCTGGCACTGAGCTGTCTCCATTCTTTGCTTTGCCCCTCAAGATCAATGCCACAGCTGGGTTTGCGTGGTGAACTTCTGACTTAAGACCACAGTGTGTATGCAAGGCAGAAACCCCAGGAGGTGTTTGGCTTACCCTTGTGTTTGCCATTAAGAGAAATCCAGAGGTGCCCCCTAAGTAGGGGAGTGGTACCAGTAAGAAATATTTACATATTACTGATCAGTTTTCTCACAGGAATAAAGTGTTCATTTATCTCTGACCAAAAAATAAAATCAGTTCTGGAAATGACTGATTTTTCAGACCATGAATTTCTGAGCATCCAACTGCATGGGTGTAACAGGGAGGTTTTTGTAGAAGGAAAAAACAGCTCTAGTGATATTTGGATGTCATTATTAATCTTTCACCAAAGTTCAATGATCCAAAATATATCCTCAAAGAATGGCAGGGGAAGCTCCATCCAAGACACTGCATGGAGCCATAGAGCCACATGCCAATTAGGAGTGTATGAGACTATTCATTTAATTTAAGAGCAGATACAAAGGCAAACACAGGGCCTCTACTGGCAGGTCAGAAAGCATTCCTGCAAGGACTTTGCATATAGTAGTGCAGTCATTTTAACCAGGTGACTTCCTCATTATGTTTCCTTTTGAAAAAAACCCAACCATCAGTAATTTAGGTAACAGTCTTAACTTCCAAAAGATCTCATCTTATTGGTCTAATGTGCTGTAAGACTCCCAGAAGGTACATTTTCCTGCAGTGCTTATAATAAAGGTTCCTTCACCTGCTTCAAGGATGAGAACAAAAAGGGTGGGTGGGGAGGATTAAGACATGGGATAAAAAACCTCTCATCCTGCTTGATGGAGCTGCAGTTGAGTCCGAGCAGCGATTGCTGTTCTGTGGCAGCTGATGGGAGGTTAGGGCTGTAGTCCAACACCAGCTGAGGGGTGGGATGCATCCCTCTCCAGAGGGGCAACAGCATGTTCTTGGCCATGTTTGGCTTTTTATGGATCATGGATTTTTTCACTCTTGAGTATTCCTGGGCTTTCTGCAGGTTCAAATGAAGATTTAGAGAGGGCTCAAGCTGCTGCTTCCCTATTCCCAGCTGTGGGAAACAATGCAGCGTCTGAAGCAGAGAGATGAGTAATGCCAGGAGCAGCAGGGTTTGGGAGGACAGAGAGAGGGGGCTTTTGAGCAAGAGCTTTTGCTCATGCTTTCATTTTCTTATTCCACATGTTCCCTTCCCCAAAACCCTTCCATTCAACCTCAGGATATGAAAAGTCAGTATTTTAAGTGATCTTTTTGCATGTGTGCACCCAACTCCTCCCTGTATTTTGGGGAACACTGCCTCACCCACCAGCAGGCACAGGACATCTCACTTACACATTTTTTGTCATTTTTCCACCAGCCTGTGTACACCTTCTTGTATTTCTTGGTTACAGGGTCAGGAATGCTGTATGAGCCATAGCCATCCCGTTTCCCAAACTTCCAGTCACCGCTGTAAATAGCTCCGGTGCGTTTCCATACCTGGGTACCTTTACCTGTTCAATAAAGAAGAATTATGGGGACACCATCACAGTTGTTAAGGAGAAGGGTTTATGGGGCTGCTCTCCTACATCCCAGGCGAAGTGGCGCTGCCTGCATGGAGGCAGGTTTATGTCTGGGATTCAGTTTAGCTTCCCGAGTTGGATGCATCGTTAATCTTGATCTGGGGCTTCCTGTGTGGCCTTTACTGAATGCATTTAAATCTTTCCAAACCTTGGTTTACTGCTTGTAAACAAGCCTGTCCTGCTCTGGCTGCCCAGGGCTCCATCAGGGTCTCCTTCCACTGCTGTCTCCTGCAGCACATGCCATGTCTTGGGAATAAATTGGTATTTCCTGAAGCCAAGTTCTTTTCAATGCTAGCAATGAACCAGCAGCCCTGCTCTGCTTGGCATTTTGCTGCTGCCAGGGCACATCCTGGCACATAGAGCTGTGTTTGTAGGGTGCTTTTTAAACATCTATAATCTAAATTATTTCAGGGAGTTGCCCCTGAGGGCATGCAAAAGGTCTTCAAGTTACCTATTAGAAATAGGTTTGAGCACATTTTTGCATGACACATAAAAAAGAAATATGTATGCATATAGGTGTACATGAATGAATGGTCTTCCAGGAGCATATACAACCACTGACTGCTCCCTGCCCCTAAGAACTTTTGTAAAGACATTCAGATTGGTACTTTTTCTCAAAAAGGTGTATCTTACCGTGTTTCAAATTGTCCAGCCATTCCCCAGTATACTGATCCCCATTTACAGCATAGAGTGTGTGTCTTAATCCACATTTCTGTGCTTTCCTGTCCCATTCATGCCAGAGAGGCTCTGCAGCCCTGGGGTATTTTACAATGGGCATATTGTTCACGGCTGGAGAGGGAAACAAACGATTGTCAGCAAAGAATTAGAAAGAGAAGGTATCTAAAAATACTGAAGTATAAACCAGCACTATCTGAAAATGGACTCAGAGCATAGCCTGGCCCGTTGGGAAATGTTAAGTAAGTCTCAGCAGGTCAGGTCTGTGGTCATATCACTCTCTTAACCTGCCAGAGGTCTTGGGGAGCACAGGGAAAGGCACCCCCTTCTCCATATAGCCAAAACCCTGCCAGGCTCCTTGCAGCCATTCTCTCCTCTGCTGGATCTGTGTGAGGTGGGCACAGTCAGTTGAGCAAATTAGAGAAGGGTTTGCTAGGAAATACCTCAGGACATTGGAAAACATTCACAAGGCAGAGCAGGTGAGAGTTGACCAGTGGCCCTGGGGTGCATCAGGAGCTGTAACACTTTGTACACCCAGGAGTAAGGTAGCTCAGCCTCCTTTACTGCTGAAAATATCAGTCCTGAAGGTGTCTTGTTAAAAGGGGTCAAACCCACCATGTTTCCATATATTAGGAGGCAGCAGACTTGCACAGGGCAGGACAAGCCCTCCTCAGCCAAGCAAGCAGACAAGAAGGTGACTTCTGAAATGCTGTATGTTTTTAAGCATGAAAACCAGGCAGGGGTTATGGGCACAGCAGGGAGGTTATTCAGGTATCAGAGGTCTGGAGGGAAGGCATCAGTGTAGAGGAAGAGAGAGGAGGAGATGATGTTTTGGCCCCATAAATACAGAGAGAACAGTAGAGTGTGGCATGGTGGCCATTCCTGGGCATTGCTATTCAGCACAGTGGGAATGCCAGCACAGACTCAGAGGTGAGAGTGGTCTCCTACGAGCTATAAGGAAATGGCAAAAAGTGGCTATAGAAACAATAAGCAACATGCTATAAATGTCAACATTCAGAGCTTGGCCAGAGCCTGGTGGGGTACTATGCTCTCTGATTTTGTCTCCTGGGCTCCCCCTTCTGTCCTGATCCTCTGGATGGAGCCATGTCTAGTGATTTTTCCACATCTCTCTTGTTAGGAGCAATCTGAGCTCCTCTTCCTGCTGCACTACGAATGCCAAAGAGCACAGCATAGGAAAAAGCATGGAGCTTGGGAGAAGAGGGGGAAGGAAGGTGCTCTGTGTCCTTGCTAGGGAATAAAAGCTAGAAATTACACCTAAGAAAATATTACTAGTATTCATCCTGAGTTTAGCTGTGGGAAATGGTCTTTCAACTGCAGTCTGGAGGATATCATTGCTAAAAAAAGCATTTCTGTGGTCCACAATGAGCCTTCCTCCCCCAAACACAGCTGTGCTGTGTAGTGTGTGTCCCACATGGCTCCTTACCGTGAGGCAGTGGGTAGCACAGGCAGGGCTGGGGGAGTACGGGCAGGGCCTGGGGAGAGCAGGCAGGGATGGGGTCCTGCCCAGGTGCTGCATTGTGAGCTCAGACCCAGGGAGGTTCCTGCCAGGCTGCGGCAGGAGGAGAGGGGCCAGAGAGCAGGTTCCTGTCTGGTCACTCCCCCTTTGTGCCTCCTCTACCAACCTCAAGAACAGGGGCAAGGGCGAAGGCCACCATGTTGCTTAGTCCTGAAGCAGGTGTTTCGGGACAAGTTTGTCTGTGATGGCAGAGGAGGATTTGGCAGCTGGAGTTTCTGTGCCACTCCCTCACCTGGGAGTGTCTTGGTTTGAGGACACCAAGGGTTCTTCTGTATGATGGAGTCACAGCCGGCTGCAGGGGATAGTTATTCTGCAATGCAAACACAGGATGCACCACAGCTCCTAAGTTTCTCCCTCAAACTTTGGGTGCCACAGCCCTCAGAGAGGGGAGTGTCTGGCCAATATTTGACAAGAGATATAGATATACATGCAGTATATGCAAAATTTGCATACATTACACATAGATAGATATTTGCAGGTCACAGGGCCACACATTGCCAGCTCACATCTGTCTTCCCCTTGCTGAGACAGCTACGTGCATCAGCCATGACCTCTGAGTGGCTCACAGACGTAAAGGGAGGTTTCCTTGCTTTCCTTTCCAAATAGGAACATCACCATCCCAAGCACTTCTATAGCTCAAAAATTAGGATTTAAAAACCTCACTGAGGATTCCCAGCTGCAGGGGCAGCCCCAGCACCTTCCCATCAGTTTGTCATGCCCTCAGAGCACTCAGGGTACTGCAGGCTGGCAGGAGCCACATTTATTTGCTTAATTCCCTTCCAAATTTACGACAGCAATGCCAAGTTTGCGTAAGTGATAACACAGTCAGTATTTGCTGACTTGGATGATTTTAGCCACCTACTAGAAGGGTGCGGGGAGGCTGGCAGCAAGATGCAGGCGGTGCAGAGCCTCCCACGCAGGATCTGTGTTTCCCTGGGCTGGGGATGCCTGGCAGCCTGCAACAACAGCTGCAGCTCTCCGAGCTGACGGCTAGAGGCTGCTGCTTCCATGCGTCTCTGCCACCGCCGCTGCGCTTGGGGATGAGGATCTTACAGATTGCCACATCCTGCTCCCGGCACTGCTCTGTGCACCTGAGAGTTTTGGCAGGTTTCTGGCGAAGTGCAGCTTTAGTTTGTACAGCCCCGTGGGAAGGCCAGTTTTTCCTCCTGACAGGACTTCAGAGCAATGCAATTTAGCTCCAACTACATTTTATCCAGCTCTACATATTAACTTCATAAAGAACAAGGTGGAAAGGGAACTGGCTGCAGGTAAGGGGCTGCTGACTGTCCCTGGCAGACCCCTGCCTGCCACCTCATCCCCATGGTCTGACCCCCACACCTGCACAGCAGCATCCTGCCTGGCCACTGCCCAGCCTCAAGGATGCCCCAGGTGAGCTCACCCCTTGCATGGACCCCTGGATCACTGTGCTGCCCTGCACTGAGGTCCCTTTGCCAGCACCCTCCGGTGCAGCCAAGCCATCCCTGCTTCTTCCTTGCCGCCACATTGATCTCTGAGCAGGATGCTTGGGGCACCTTTTGCTGCTCCTCCCCAGTGAAACCCGGGTGCCAAAGCAACAATGAGAGCACATGACAGGGAAAGCCCATGTGCTCAGGTTGTAAAGCACCCTTGAGCGTGGCCCACGCTCTCCTACTGCCCCCCACCCCAAGAGTCACCCCGTGGACACCAACCTGTGCTTGGTGCCGGCGCAGCACCCAGCCCCAGCCCGGCATTGCTGGGGTCGTCATAGCAACTCCACCAAACTTCTGCGCAGAGGGTCATGGGAGCATGGCCACAGGAGAGCTGCTGGAGAGCTGAGCAGCTGCAGAGAGAGAGAAATGCTGGTCAGACACAGAACTCACCCTGCACATCCCACTGTGAGCATGAGGGATGGAGCCAGAGCTGGGCTCCTCCACGGAGCCACTGCGCCCATTCTGCTCTCTGGAGCTACACATCATCCAGCTCAGGATTATCTATCAGAATATAAAATGCTGATAAGCAACCAGTGTTTCACCACTGATTGGCTTTTTTATTTGCTTTGGGTTGACCCTGGCTGGAGACCAAGTGCCCACCAAAGCCACTGTCCCTCCCCTCCTCTGTTGCAAAGGGAAGAGAAAATATAATGAAAAACTCCTGGGCAAAGACAGAGAGAAATCATTTAGCAATTAGTCACAGGTGAAGCAGATGACTTGAGGAAAATTAATTTGTTACTGATCAGATCAGAGCAGGATAATGAGAACTAGAACTAAAAACTAAACCCCTCCTCTGCACTCCTCCCTTCTTTCCAAGCTTGACTTCACTCCTAAATTCTCTCCCTCTTTCCCCCCGGCAGCACTGGGGGAAGGGGAATGGGGTCCGTGGTCCGTTCATCACACATCTCTGCTGCTCCTTCCCCCTTATGGGGAGGACTCCTCACGCTCTGCCCCTGCTCCAGTGTGGTTTGCCTCCCATGGCAGGCAGTCCTCCATGAACCTCTCCAACGTGAGTCCCTCCCACGGGCTGCAGTTCTTCACAAGCTGTTCCAGCATGGGTCCTTCCACAGGGTTCAGACCTCCCACAGGACCCCAGCATGGGTCCTTCCACAGGGACCAGACTGCTGTTCCAACCCCCTGCCATGACAGGGTATTGGAACTAGAAGATCTTTACAGTCACTTCCAACTCAAACTGTTCTAGGACTCGATGATTCTATAAATATGTTATCCCAGAGGCACTACCACTGTCACTGATTCAGACATTTTCACTTGTTTATAACAGCAGAGGTTGTCCAAAGTTTCTGAACTGCAAGTCCAACCTATGATTCACCTCATCACAGCCTTTGGTAGCCAGAAGTTGAAACTCAATATTATTTTATAATTAAAAAAAAAACAACTAACCAAACTTTAATAGGATTAAAATAATTAAGCAACAAATTACAATTCAAAAATTGGGGGTGCAAACTGCCCCAACAGCTGCCTCTGTGAAAGCCTCTGTATTTGGATGCAATAGAGAGAAACACTTTACCTCTGTGGTCCCAGTGTGGGTTATCACACCAGCTGCTCTAGCAGACACTCCTGGCCCCACCATGGCCTCTTCCCAAGCAAGTGTGGAGCCATTTACTGGGGAAGAGGCCATGTGTGATTCCCATCTACAGTTTCTTAGTCCTGGGACTAAGCACAAACATCTAAACTATACTTAATTATTTTGTCGCTCATTATTATAATCCTGTACCTTTCCAAGGGTACAAAGTGGATAAATTGTACCCTGTTCACAGGAAGGCAAAATTAGACCATCTTGAAGAGAAGCTGATGATATTTGAAGCTTTATCAGAAAGTTCTTTTGACTCACTCAACTCAAATTTTGTTTAAGACCAGTCATTCTGTTACGAAAGAACCTTGTTAATAAGTAAGGAGTATGGATAGTTTTTCTGAAGAGTGTCAGGTAAGTAGAATATATAATTCAGCTGAAGTGCGATGTATGAACCTGAACTGACCCAGAAATGCCCCAGCCAAATCCCTTTCTCTCACAAGGGCAGTTGTTTGAAGGCACAACACTGAGGCCACTATGAAAAGTAGGGTCAAAATTCAGGTTATGATGGGCTGGGAGGAGAACTTGGTTATTCTTTGCTGCAATTCCCCTTGTTCTGGCCTTTCTCTGCAAAATTTGGCCCCAAATCTCTTTCTTGGCTTTTAAAAATTTATTTAATTGGTTTCAGTTTATGGTCACAGACACTGCACCCTGCCACCACAAAGCCTCCTCTGCCGCGGAGTGACGTGGCTTCAGTTCTGTTGCTGTTCCTACGGTTGTTGTTTCAGTTATCTGGCATTTAATTAGATCTTACATTTATTAAGACTGAAAGGAAGCTGTTAAATCGGTCAGTGTGAATTTATGCTATAACTCAGCCTGTTACCCTGCCAATACAATTAATGGACTTTAACTCCCTGCTTTCTTCCCCACTGGACACACCAAAGAGCAGACATAAGTTGGCATGGGGAAGTGTGCCCAGAACTCCACCAATTGTGGAGCAAAGTCCCATGACATATGTTGCACCTTAAATTCTTATTTTTAGCTTAAAGAGTAAGATTTTTTAAAAATTAAAGAAGCCCAAAGGACTTCAGTATTCTCCATCTGAAACCAGTCATTTTCATCATGAAAAGAGACAGCTGCTCCAAGCTGAGTTTGCTCTCACAATGCTTGGGGAATCACCCAAGTGAAATGCCCAAACCAACTGAAAACTGTCAGAATCAATAATTTAAGTTTATTCTGGGAACTTTGTAGAATAAATAGAGAAAAAAAAAAACCCATCTAGAGAAACATATGTTGGAATTCTTTAAAGGTGAAGAAATGTGACAACAACATACTGTGGAAGTAGGATGCTCAGATGTGTGTTTTATCACTGCTATATTGAAAAGAAAAGCCAGAGGAAGCGGTGGGATGGTCTTGGACTCCGACCAAGTGTGCGTCGGGTTGAGCCGGATGAGCACAGTGTGGGTGCAGTGCTGAAGGAGCTTCCCCACCACTCTGTTTTTAAGAACTACTATTAACAGGATTTTGGAGGGATTAAAGTGAAAGGTTTGAGATGTAAACTTCACTGGTTGACTTTTGCTTAAGAGGTAGCCCTGCGGGAAACTGTTTCTTTAAATGGCTTTGCTCCTTTTTCTGGGAGCAGATCTCACAAGATAAACAACATGTTGGTTTTACATCAAAACAACCAAAAGTAAGAACCTTAGGTTACCTGAAATGTTCAAGCAATTACTTATTCATGCAAAGGGAAGTGCTGATGTCCTTGAAGCTGATGCTTTAGAGAAACACTCTCCCCATGAATGTCTTTTGCCCCAGATTTACAGCTGATTCTCTACTTCACTGCCTGTTAACAAAACTGTTCAAAGGTAGGGTTGTGTTAACTAGTGAAGTTACCCAAAGATGAGAATTCTTTGCTGCAGGACGTCCATATTGCTTTCAAACAGGCAGCTCGCAGTAGGAAGATGGAGGAGGATAAATTTGGTCGGACTAATGCCTCAACTTCAAGTCCTTAATTGAGGAATTAATTGAGATTACAAGATGAATCAGCAGTACCCATTTCCAGTTGAAACACGTGCCAATTATTTTATTTGTCATGGTTTATTGCCTCCTGATGTTAGGATAGGGATTTACCCACGTTTATATTTGGTCCTTTACAGTTTGCGCTGTGCTGGGAAGAATGGGTATTTCTAGGACAGGGGAAAAGCACCTAAGGACACAGCCTTAATTATCATAAGAGAAAATAATGGATGGAATCTGCATTCAGAAATAGTCTGGAGGGTGAGGAAAGGAGCTGACATGGGACTGTACATATATAACTATATATGCTCAAACAAAATCTAACACCAAAAGAACAAACAGTCACAATTTCGCTATGATGCTTAACTTGATTTATTAACTCAATTTTTTGGGTATGTTTTGTGGCAGTGAATGGTTGATGAGTTGGGGATTAATTAAGATTGAGTCAAAATAGAGATGCTGTATTTGGAGATTTACTTGTGAAGATCTCTGGCAGCAAGAACCGGCCATTCAAAAACTGGGAGGTCAGATTTGAAAGATACCTAAAAAAAATGCTCTTAAAATATTCAAACTCAGAGGAAGGCATCATTCCTCACGTGTCAATGCAAGCAAGCCATGTGTTTTTATAGCCTTAAATCCATGGCAACTGTTTGCTCTGGAAATGCAGACACAGTGATGCTGGGGACCTCAGGAGCCTGCTCCAGGCCAGCCTTCTCCTTAGGGGCAGGACAGAGAAGACCAACTAAGGAAGAGTCTGCACATCACTCTTGTCCCAGGTGACACAGTGCTGTTCCATGAAGGTATCAGAGACTTTCTGTACATTTTAACTTTTTGGGTAAGTTGTGTTTGAGGCATCTAATTCATGGAAGCCATAAACCATCTTTTAAGAAGGTTCTCACTGCTTAAACCTGCACAACAGTATTTCTTGCCTCTGTAAAATGGTAAACTGAATTAAGACCTCATCTAAGCTGGGGGAGAGGGGAGGGAGGGATGGGAATGTAGCCAGACAGTGCAACTGTCCAGGCTTTGTTTGCTACAGTGGGTAGGAAGGCATCATTGAAATAAAGTATGAAAACTGCACATGACTGGGTTAATTAGCTGTTGACCAAAGATCATATGTGGTTTGTTTAGTGGGTTGTGAGGAAAGATATGCAGAAAGAACAGAAGCTCTCCTGAGATAAACCAGGCTCCAGAAAACAATGCAGGGCTGTGAGAGCCCAGTCCCAGGGTTTGTGCTCAGGGAATGAGCTCAGAACCTGCTCCTAGTGCAGCACAGGACAGGAGAGGTACAGCAAGCTTGGAGCACACTGCACAGAGCCCCTCTGCCATCCAGGCACAAGGGGTGGGAAGCTGCCAGAGCTCTTCTGGGCTCCTAAAATTCCCTTTCCAAACACTTAATCCAGCTGCTAAAAAAATTTGCACTCCTAAAATAGCCCAGTAAGGTCTTTGATTGTCCACTGGGTAAAATGGGTGCAGATATTTAGGGGTACATTTTAGTCAGAAAAGAACCTCCAACTATGAGATTTATATATATATTTTAAAATGAAGGAATTTTAATGGTAAGATTTTTTTTCTTTCCCAAGATAAACATTTCATCCAGACAAGAAATGCAATGGATTTTCAGGCAAAAAGCCTAGAACCTGAAAGAGATGTTGACAGTTAAATACAAATGCTGAGAATGTGGAAATGGAAACTTAAGTCACTTGGAACAATAGAGTGTGATATATGCACTATGTGACTTTTAATTTTGTGATTCTGAACTCAGAAATTAGAATCCTTTTAAAATTGACAGATCTAATTAAAATCTGCAGTTTCCATTTTTAGCAAGCAAAATTATATGCACTCTAATAAACAAATTCTGTAATTCTTTTATATATATAAGAAAATAACTTTTCTTTTACCTTGCTTTGGTTTTGTTCACAACGATGTGACTGAAATAATGAGATGATACAGACAGGTATAATCTTGGGTGGGAAGAGATTACAGGTAGTTCTGAAATCTTTTGTAATGGTGCAACATCAAATACTGTAACAAGCAGCTGTATGGCCAGCTGTGTTACACTTATTATTTGTGTTTCATGAAATTCCTTTGTGTTTTCTGTTTTAAAGAAAATACTGATCTCTCAAATTAATATTAATAATTAACATGTCTTAGTTAAAAGAACTCAGTTTTGTTGAGGTCATAATTACACACAGCTTCAATATGTATAAGAACTGTTTCTTGTCAAGACATGTAGGGAAGAGGTAGGAAAGCTTTGAATAGAGGTCTGGTGATCCCTCTGTAGGAGGCTGCTCCTGGAGAACTGCTGGACCGGTGTGGCTCAGAGTGGGAAATGCCACAACATTTCCTGCCTTTGTACTCACAGCGCCTGTAGAAACACAGACCATGGCCCTAACAAATGTGTCATCAGGCTGCAAAATTACAGCCCAGGACAAATATCCGTGAGAGATATTCCTTTTGTGTATTTGAGGCCTGTATCCCAGGAGTGAAATGAATACTTTTAAGTGCTATGTGCCATGTGTGATGTTTTCTTGTAAGTACCTCTCCTTGAATGTTAGGATTGACACAAGAAGTCCTGCAAATATAGGGTGCACCCTCCAGTCTGGGATTCACTCAGGTCTGCAAGAGGGTGTCTGCCCCCCAGAAACCCCTGAGCAGGAAGGGGTAAAGTGTAGGTGCGTTTGTTTAGGGCTTGATCTCTAATAAACTGAGACAACAGAGTAACTGCAAAGGTTACTCATGTGGCAAGGGAAAATAATTTTTCTGGTAAAGAGTATACCAACCTTGTAGCGAACTGGGAGGTTTCAGCACCAATCCAGCACAGAATTAAAGCTGTGATCTGAGACGTGATACTTTGTAATCCACAATCTTGCAGGCGTCCTGTAACATAAAGCCCCATTACGCAGGATTGAGGACAAATGCTAAAATCCGGGGAAAATTTAATACAGACATAACAAACTCCTGTGACGTTTTTACTATGTTTTTAGTTACTCATTCTACTTCATTATTATGAAGGGATTGTCATGACACATGTATGATCTCAGTTGTTGACCTGACTGGAAGAGCTGAAGGGACAACACAATGTCCCTGCGGATGGTAGCTGTTCAATCAGCAGAAATCCCCAACCACGGCAAGTTCTGAGCAGGTTTCTCTGGAAACCGAACGCAGAAGCAAGCAGCAGGTCACTGACTGCATTTCAGGTGTCCACCCACACACATATAAAAAGGTCATAAAATGAGCAGACAGAAATAATAGATTTTTACACTGGGTGTTAGGAGAAATTTCTTCACAGAGAGGGCTGTTAGGCATTGGAACAGGCTGCCTGGAGAGGTGGGGGAGCCACCATCCCTGGAGGTATGTAAAAGACAGGCAGATGCAGTGCTTAGGGACATGGTTAAGTGGTGGTTTTGGCAGGTTAGGTTGATGGTTGGACTTGATCTGAAAGGTCCCTTCCAACTAAGACAGTTCTTTGATTCTAGAATTCTAATATAGACCAAGAAAAGGACAAGGGGTAATGTGTGCACTGAGGAGGGGTCTCTACACTACTCTGTTAGTGTCGAATCAAAGGGAACAGGATCCTGTACGCTTTAACAGACAGCATTGTGCTCAAGCTTTCAGTCTGGCTGCACACCTCTCCTCCCACTTGTACCTTTCCATTGCTTCCTTTCCTTTTGGTTTTATTTGAGTTTGCCTATTTCCACCCATTTTCAACAGGCCCACGTTCCAAGAGGCGCAGTACCGACGTTCACAGCCGTAGCACCCCCCCGTACATCACACCCAGCCCCGGGCATTGCTCGCACCGCCTTGGAGCCCCTCGGAGCATTTGTACGGCCCAGAGGCCACCGGGCGCCGCTCCCAGTGTGCCAGCCCTGCCGCCAAGCGGGTTATTAGTGTAATAAAAAGGATCGGGAATCGTCTCATAATTTTCTGATAGTGCCGACCCCCTGCGCCCCGCCCCAGCCCAGTCGTGGGGTCACTTCAGCTGGCCGGTCCCAGCGCGGGGAGCGGCCCCGCGGCTCCACCGGCGTCACGCGGAGGACTGGTGGGTTTTATTCCATCCCCAAAGCCACAGGGAGCGCTTCAGGCTCTGCCACAACACGAAGAGACCCGGCAGAGGGGCGGGGAACACCCCCCACACCACCGGCGCCAGGACCAGGCGACCGGAGGGCGGGGGCGGGGCCGAGAGGGGCGGGGTGGGCCGGGCCTAGAGGGGCGGAGCGACGGGTGGCGTGCGCCACCGCCAACGGCGCGGCGCCTAGCCCCGCGCGGTGACGTCAGGGGCGCACGTGGCTCCCCCCCG